>OX579649.1:19095932-19189725 GCA_951230895.1 Carpatolechia fugitivella
CTGATGTATTGTGGCTGTGTGCGGATAGAAGACAAGTCATGAATAGAAGTCCGAACCGTCTCGTTGCAGAACATCTCGGTAAGTAATCTTGGCTTGCTCTGAGATGATACTCGCCACTCCAGTATACAGGATGTCCCATTAAAACTAGATCATTATGTAACTAGGAAACTATAAGACTGAGAAAAATGCTCTAACCTTGTCATCAATTTTAGTGACAAGAAAAATGGCATTCATAGATTTAAAAAAATCTCATACACAGTTCGGAAATCGAACTCAGTCCCAGATCTTGTAGAAAAAAAAGTTAAATACAATCATTTTTATAATTTTTATGGTTCTGTAGTCAGCAAGAAACCCTATATAATAATAATAAATATATATATATGTATTTTTTTAATACGACCGGGTTGGATTCCTGAACTAAAAATAAGATTTTTTTATCGATGAATGCATTTTTTTGTCACTAAACTCGATGATATTTTTCTATGTCTTATAGTTTCAGAGTAAACCATACTGATCAATCTAAATGAACCACCCTGTACAGGTAATCCCGCGCTCGCTGCTTTAGCTCGACGCTGTAACTCCCCCAGGTGAATGTTGTGATAAGCTGAGAATGCAGCGGGAGTTAACGCCTGCATAATGCAACTCCTTCGTGATCCGGATCTTTTTTAATCTGTGCACTGTTTAAACAAGTGCATTCCACTGGGAGTGGCGTCGTCACTGCAGTTGATACCTCAGCTAAATGTATAATATGTATATAGCTAAAAAATTTAAATGCACATTGTACATTATGAAATTCTTTGTTTGTGAAATTTTGTAGCGGTGGAATTTTTGAGTTAGTAGAAAAGGTAGAACTTTCATGCTTTTTTCAACTTCTGTTTCTTATACGAAGTGTCCAGGAACTGATGTGTCTTCTTTACTAAAAGAAATTTTTCAAGTGGAATGTGATAATATAAACTTTACGATTACGATCTATATGCTAAAGAGTCTATGAATAAAATAATCCATACCATTATAAAAGAGTTACAAGAAGGACAGGTATTGTACCACCAATTGTAGAGTGTAAATGATGCTGTCGTTATCATTAACTTTTTGTAATTTCAAGAAGAAACTACGAGAGTGAATGAATGATTCAACCGACGACGCGAAGCTACAGGGGCTGTAGATAAACTCTGCGTCGTCACGTCTCGTCGGTGTTGCTCAACGTCTCTATAGTAATCCTCTTCGGTCGAGTATTATAGGACATAGATTAGTTGAAATATGTATGCTAACAATACTAAAATCAGTAGCTGAGTCTTTCTACTTTATAGACAAAATTTTTGTTTATATTGTTTTTTTTTTTTATATTGAAATATATTGTTTTTTGGACAATTTTATTTACTTTCGTAATCAGCTGTGGAAATATGTACCCGAGTCTGACCCGGATAGCCAAAGAGATGCTCCAAGAGCAACTAATTTTGTCGGAATAAAAAGTGTTTTTTTTTCTTCTCCAATTTTGATTGAATTTATTTTCGAGACAGCTGCAATAAATTACTACAAAAAATGCATAAGATTTGCTTTCCTGGTAATAAATTTATTGTCTGATAACCTTATTAAAAATAATGTTTAGCCTCTTGTAATATTCCTGAGCGGTAAGAGCGCGCGAGGTCGAGTCGGCGCGCGCGCACCTGCCGCCTTATACCAAAATAATCCACCTCGTCCACTATCACTGACATTTATTTATGCTACAATTGCTTCCTCGTCGTAAATAACCAAAAAAATATTTGAACAATGAATCATGCCGGAAATATTATTGTAAGGGAATTCCAAATGTTATTATTGTTCCTCGTAATCTAATCGAAGTGTTTGCGGAGGCTCCGGCGACATATGGCACGTCCCGGGCACCACACAGATGGAACGGCTCGCCCCGAATAATATCTATAAGTAGGTGCCATCATTATCATAATCTGGAAGTCCCTCCGAACTTACTTTAGCATTAATGTCATCATCAATCAACAGCTTATATACGTCCCTAGCTAAGGGCTACCCAAAATTAGGGTGATCGGGTCGGTCGTACTGGGCCAGCGGGGTTTGTCAACCACGCTGGCCCAGTACGTGTTGGTTGACTTCCACACGTAACCTTTTCTTTGCAGTAGTGTACAGGTTTCCTGACCTTGCGCGGTTTCTTTCAGTGTAAGAGCGTCGAATAAACTAACATAATGAATTCGAAATTAAAAAGGACTTTGGTACGTGGTAGGGATCAAACCCACGTCTCCTGAACGGGAGGTAGCAGCCCTAGCCACTACTCCTACGACGCTCTCAGCATAAATGTTCTCCATTTTAAAGCTATTTCATAAGTACATTTAATAGCCAAAGTGCTGACCTTTTAAACCGCATCTCTCTCTCTAGAGCAAGTCTGGATTAATTTAGCGACAAAAGTGAGTTAGAGTAGTGAGAACTGACTGGCGAGCCTTTGGTAGAGTATCGGACGTCGTCAGGCGTCGGGCAGCGTCAAGCGTCGGGCGTCGGGCGTCGGCCAGGGCAGCCGCGTGCCGCCCGTTGAATCACCGCGGAACACACCGCACATAATGATTTGTTTGCATTACCAAATCGAAATAGATTGAACGAATTATGTAAAGAGTAAAATTAAAGAAAGCTTGTATAAATGACGATAGAAAGCTAAAAGCATGGGGTTTACCACCGTGCTACTGGTAATAAATAATAATAATGACTGGGAGACTAACGGTCGGAAAGATCATTATCACTGTTGTTATACCTAATAGTAACTAAGAAAAATATTACAACCAATAATGCATTATAATAATTTAGGTCATTGTCATTGTTTATTAGGGTTCCGTAGCCAAATGGCAAAAAACGGAACCCTTATGGATTCGTCATGTCTGTCTGTCTGTCCGTCCGTATGTCACAGCCAATTTTTTCGGAAACTATAAGAACTATACTGTTGAAACTTGGCAAGTAGATGTATTCTGTGAACTGCATTAAGATTTTCATACAAAAATAGAAAAAAAAACAATAAATTTTGGGGGTTCCCCATACATAGAACTGAAACTCAATTTTTTTTCATCAAACCCATACGTGTGGGGTGTCTATGGATAGGTCTTCAAAAATGATATTGAGGTTTCTAATACCATTTTTTTCTAAACTGAATAGTTTGCGCGAGAGACACTTCCAAAGTGGTAAAATGTGTGTCCCCCCCCTGTAACTTCTAAAATAAGAGAATGATAAAACTAAAAAAATATATGATGTACATTACCATGGTAACTTCCAACGAAAATGGGTTTGAACGAGATCCAGTAAGTAGTTTTGTTTTAATACGTCATAAATCGTAAATCGTAAACCGCGGCTACTATCTAGTCGTTACACGAGCCAAGTCAGTGGCCTTTGGCGGTTCTATAACACTGACACTAGGGTTTGTGAGGTCGGTTGATGTTACTTGCTGCTACGGAACCCTTCATGGGCGAGTCCGACTCGCACTTGGCCGCTTTTTGTTTTTATATTACAAAATATGCATTACCATTTTTAATAATACTAAAAGTCTGCCCACACCGCCGCGGTGTCGGACTAGCGGCGGCTAACGACTGAAGGATATAACGATGGCAATTTCCGGCCATGACAAGACAAATCCGATTACTAAGAAATAAAGTGCAAAAATCACGTTCAAAGAATATTTTAAAAAGAAAAGCGCTGTTAACTTTGTACATTCAAGTCGGTAAATGACACTTCATCGCTCCAGTGCTCCTCGCGAGCTGTAAAAGCAATGTGCGTTACAAAAGCCTTCGTGGCCGAGTGGTCGAGATTTTGCCGCTCATTGCGGAGGATCCGGGCTCCAATCCTGGTAGGACTCTCAGTCGCTACACGAAGCTTGTCTGTAGTTTTTGGCGGCTCTATAACACTGTTTGTGAGGTCGGTTGTCAACCTTAGAACCCGCACGATGAAGAAGAAGAATATTTTAGTATTTGTCGTTCTTGAAAGGAATAAATTTGCTACGATTCTGTTGCAAGAAAAGATGCGCTCCGTGGTTAATTTGCGGTTTTCATGAAGAGAACGAAATGTTTACAGTATATTGTAGTAACTGGATAAGGCCGCCATTAATTTATCACCTGTGACCTATTCTCGAGAGGAACGTGACAACATTTACTGTTGTGTAACAGTTTAATTATGAGAACGTGACGCGTTACCGAATATGGTATGACAATATAATTATACTCGAGTGTGACGGCGGGCATCGGTGCTGCAGTGGCGTAGGGCAGCTGCTTCCCGTCCAAGAGACGCGGGTTCGATCTATACTCGAGTGTGACGGCGGGCATCGGTGCTGCAGTAGCGTAGGGCCGCTGCTTCCCGTCCAAGAGACGCGGGTTCGATCTATACTCGAGTGTGATGGCGGGCATCGGTGCTGTAGTGACGTAGGGCCGCCGCTGCTTCCCGTCCAAGAGACGCGGGTTCGATCTCCACTACGCAGTGTTTTAGAATTTCTAATTCATGCATTTATTCTACGCTCTTGAGGTGAAGGAAAATATTATGAGAAAACCTGCACTCCTGCGAAAAAAAACAAATGTTGGAGAAGTCGACCAATCCGCACTGGGCCAGCGACGTCGACTCAAGTCTGATCGCTCAGACCAGAGTCCCTCAGGGCAGACTCGAGCCTCTCGGTGGGGACTTCTCGTTATGAAGTGGCCGGTTTTTATTGCTACGTGCCATATATATAGGTATTTTACGAGTATATAACAATGCCTGCAAACTAAACAAAATCCACACCTCATTCACAAAAATACTTCTGGGATAGCTGATTCATTATTTTCACGACAACAACAACAACCACATAATTGTAGTCCTCAATCCCGCGTTCACGACGAGTTCGCGTATTGAAAATTCAAAACGCAATAAGTTTTCCACAGTTCAATTTTACGGGTAATTTCACCCTTTACAAATAAATTGTTATTTATTATCGGATACAATTAAGTTGCGACCCTTTGACCTATAAACGTGGAACGTGATTTTGGCGTCGTTTGTGCGCCATAATTTAATTTATAGATAATAAACTCCAATTAGTTAAGTGAAGCGTCCCCGATCCCAATATAAATGCTTAAGAGGCAGTTAGCTAAGCAAAATGGGCCCCGCCTGGACATTCATTCATTCAGATCAGAGTTGTATGTACCCGTACTGTCTACCGATCAAGCCTTAGTCGACCACGCTGGCTCAGTGCTGGTAGATAAGATATAATAAAATGTATTTATATAAATAATAAGTTTTTAAAGTTAAAGTTTTTAATTTTATCCGAGAACGCGACGTGAAACTGCTCGGCCGTGAGCCGCGCGGTTATAGCTATAATAATAATAATCATTGGGCAAAAGAACAATTTACAAATGTCTCTAGTCCCCACACTAGGATACCCTGTGTCGTGGGAAACCAGGCTCCTACCCCTCGACTTTAAACAATTAAGAGAAAAAAAGAAATAAAATAATTGACCTAAAATAATAAAAACAGTAACAAAATTAACTCAAAAAACAATAAACAAGACAAGCCAGAGGAGTAAGTATGAAACATACCAAGATGGGAGATACTAGGAACCGATAGGATTGATAGGGAACAGTTAAGGGACATTTCAATAGGGAACATAATCAGACTTTGCAAAGCATCGGGTAGATTCGAGGGGTCGACGCTGCCGGGGCACCAGTAAAACCAGTGCTCCTCGGTTGTCTCCTAGAGGAATAGCGGGGCGAGGACTAACCTGTTGAACCGCCGAAGGGGACGAGTTGTGTGACACCATGCGATCCGGAGGATCCCACGCTAAGGAAGTGTGGGAGCACTAACGAGGATCTCTGGTCGGGGGGGGGGAGCTCCGTGGGGGGGAATCTCCGGGTTTCCTTCATGCGGAGTGGTACCCCCTTCTGTCTGTGGTGAATCGGCTAGGACGCTCCAGCAAGCGCTTACCTGGAGCGGTGGGAGAGGATACGTGTGGGGGCAGAACTCGTCCGGGGAGAGCGAGGGAACAGGGAGTAATGTCCGATGCACCGCGAGTCCGAAGGGTGACAACCGAACTGGGAATTAGGGGTGAAATAGTTCTACGAACAGAGCAGGTCACCCGTCTGCGCTCCGTCGCAGGCGTCCCCCATTAGACATACATACATACATACAAGTATGAAACAAAAATAAAATAAATGAAAATGGAAGCAAAAGCGTGAAGGAGTATGAACATGCGTGTGCGTTTCGTGTTTTCAAAAGTCTTAACTCCGAAAATAACCGATCGGTAGGGTACCTAAATGGTTTTCTATAAGCCACCTTAAGAACGGCCCGTTGAGCACGTTCCGGTCCAGCTGCTCCCCAGGTTACTATACGTTGCAATACGATAGTATACTTTGACATGATGCTATTTTAATTATGATAGGATCAGCAATATCACGAAGGCGTTTAAAAATGTAAACAAGTTTCCTCACTCCGCAGGTCAGAGCGTTGATTTGATTTCTCCAAGTTAGATGACTACCAATTATTATTAGGCCGCCTAATTGTACATGACTACCTGTTCTTACTTCCACTCTGTCATTTATTATTTCTGTGTGTGCAATAAAGTATATTCATTCATTCATTCAATTATTACACCAAGATATCTCAGATGATTCACCTGCTCCGGTATAGGGCAATTACAATAATTATTATCGTGAATATCGTTACATGGGTGAATTTTCAAAACGTCTGGAAGTGGAGGATCTGTGTGCCGCGTTATGCTAAAACATATGTATTTTGACTTTTTGCAATTGAAGGTCAATAGGTTACTTTGTAGCCAAAGTGCAATCTGCCTGAACAGCTGTGTCACCTGGTCCCAGGTATGCTCGCTTCACGTAAACAGAATGTTGTCAACGAAGTGGAGGGGATGTGATTAAAATTATTATAGTAACCTAAGACAATCGGATACTAAAGTTTTTTTGTTATGTATTCAACTAGCAGTCCACTTTCTTTTTTCATTTAAACTTTGTAATGACAATAGAGCTCAGCGGACACAACCAAAGAGAAATCCATTTTGGAGCAGTTCTTCGGAAGTTATGCATTCTTCTTTAATATTACAATATATATGTCGCAGGTATATTGTAAAAGTCGTGATATTATAATTACACTAGTAAAATTATAATTGCACAGGAAATTGTAAATCGGCTCCATTTCTTAAAATTTAACGGCCTATTCTTAGTGCCATTATAATTTCACGGGGCTACTATTGTGATATTGCAAGGCAGTAATATTTAGACAGTTTGATTGGTCGTTGAATTATGAGGCGACCACTGATTGGTCCGTTTTCCAATTGCAAATGGCGGATGAGAAAAAAATTATCAATCAGAATGCTCGACGTACCCCACCTCCAACTTCACTTATAATATACCTAGTGTTATTATAATTTTACTGTAGTGGCTCAGTGAAATTATAATGGCACTAAGAAATGGAGCCGATTGACAATTTCCTGTGCAATTATAATTTCACTGGTGTAATTATAATATCACGACTTTCACAATATACCCACGACATATACAAGAAATATAATATTGCCTAAGATACTTTGGTGTGAGACTGTGCCTATTTAAAGCATGTTGTATCCCTTTTGTCAATCTACAGGGTGGAAACAAGTGTGTTCAGACGATTATTTTGTCAATTTGAAAGATATTGCAATACTGTAAAGTGATATGGAATCTACATCGCTTAGTTGCTAAAATGATATAAAAATACTGAAAAAAGAAATAGCCATGTATTCAGAAATTATACTTTTGCAAGTGTTACATTTACATATAGCAACGTTTATTTAGACAAAATCAAAGATGTTCGCGTAAAATTAATATTATATTTTTTTAATATTTGAATGAATATGATGTTCTGAACTGCCATCGTTGGAAATACACAATCGAGAAGTACGTTAACACACGCATAAAACTGTAATTGATAATCAAACTCGTACATACCTACCTTCTTAATAAATGTATTACAGTTGCAAAAGTGTCATTTCTGAACACATGGCTAGTACTTTTTTCAGTATTTATATAAATAATTTTATGCATTAAACGATGCTGATTTCATGGCACTTTACAGTTTTGCAATATTTTTAAAGTTGACGAAATAATCGTCAGGACAGGACACACTTAACGTTTTCACCCTGTATACATGCGACCGTTGACGGACGTGCGGCAGCCGCGCGGTCCAAACTGCGCGCGCGCCGGTAAGCACTGGTTTCATATGTCGTTTTAATGAGGCTAAAGGAGTACATACTGGCCCGGATTCAGGCAGTCATGTTCTAGCCCAAATATTAAAATCCTGATATCCTTTTCGTTATTTTGACTAATGAAATAGAGGAGATGAATTCAGATGAACGAATTATATTATTTTGAATGAATGATAACCTAAAATAAGGGCTTAGCTCAGATGTCTTCACTTCTGCTCAAAAATTGTGCAATCAACTCGTCCTAAGGTTCAAATTCGATGTTTGACAGATCTAATATTGAGATAAGATGTCGATCTCCAGTCTCTTTTAAATCTTTAAAGGGCGAAAAGGTGGAACTCGACATGACACGACGACGCTTGCTATGCACCTATGAGGTAGGTGGAGCGTGTTTAGACTGCCGCCGCCGTGCGCGTAAACCCGCCTCGTTCACATAATTTCCTATGTGACTGCGCGGCCCCTACGTCGTAGGTGCGCTGTTACCAAACGCGTATGCGGCCGCCTACCTTTTGTATGGCTGTATTATAGCGTTTTTCTTTTCAGCTGCCAAAGTTAAAGATTAGAGCGGGCCTTCCAGAATCAACCCCAACATTACCTTAATGAGGCTAAGTGAGCACTTTCCCTATTTTAAGCACGTGTCAATTTTTATGGACACAGTTATGAGATGCTTAATATGTAAAACAAAGCCACATTAAACAGACGGTAAAGACATTACAACCATTCGAGCGCCGCGCGCCGACGCACACGCAATGATGACATAAATCAGCTTCGATATTTAGGGTTCCGTAACTCAAAAAGGAAAAAGGCACCCTTATAGGATCACTCGCGTGACTGTGTCCGTATGTCTGTACCACACAGCCATACTTTTTTCGAAATTATTGGACCATTAGAATTGAAATTTGGTACACATAATGTAAGTTGGTGACCCAAAGATGGACGTTTAAAGTAAATACATTATTTTAAAATGGGGGTAATTGAAAAATAAAATGCAATCTATATCGTATGATTTATCAAATGAATGGGCTTGTTGTGAGAATCTCAAATTTTATTTTAAGATATATATTTAAAGTTATTTAGGAAACATAGCAAACTACTCGGCCTAAAATAAGAATAAAAATAGAATAAAAATACAGAAAATTTTAATATAGATTACAGGAAAACGGTATTTACGCAACCCTATCCATACGCGAGTTTAACTCGTCCTTGTCCAGTTTTTTTTTATGTGGTTAACTATATGCGGAATCTTCGATATGAATCTACCAAAATTGCGTTTTATTTTTTCGATGATGACCATAAATTGAAATAGCACGTGTTTCAAGGATGTAACTCAGTAATAGCAAAGTTAGTGGTAGTAGTAGTGTTAGCGGCGGCCATTACCGGAGTTGTCCTGTATCACAGCAGCTCATTACACGAGTGGAGCTGCACATTGAGTGCGGAAGGGGATGCGTGATGCTGGTCCATTTACTCGTGTCAGCTCAGGCAGAGCTTGTAGATAATGACAAATTATCTGTTTTAAATATCGTGCGTATCTGACCACTTTCTCATCTGTTTTGTAAGTAACTAATGATGAGTTATCACCAGAGGCTCAAGCCTACTCTGAAGACTTTAGTGAACCACACATTTTTTTCATTTGTTATTGTGTATCAGAGCTATAATAAGCTTGCTCTAAATTAGTGCAATTAGACCGAAGTCCATCAAAGAGGCACGGAGTGGCATTCACACACAAAATACTTTGAATTCCTAAACGAATGTTCCATGCGATTTACTTCGGAAATACATTATTATGAACCGAACACGCTGTTCAAAATGCCATGCCCATAAAGAATAGCGATACAATAGATTACATAATAAAACAAATCAAAAAGCATCCGTAACTAGAGGTCATCGGGTTCCTGGCACCGAGCCAAAATCAATCCAGTAATTTATTGACATGGTGGTGGTGTAGGTCAGTGTCGTCAGATGTTAGTACACGGTCTAAATAACAGGTGGGTATCCCAAATGATAAAAGTAGATTCAGCCCATGAGGGTACATTCTTCATCGTAGTTCCCTAAATTTTATTTTTGGAAAAATATTTTGTTGTGGCCGAGTTCATCGAAGTCGAGCACTCTCAAGGTCAAAGTGTCCAACCGCATCCGCTGGTACATTGCGAGCAGGTAATAGAAACCCCATTTCCTCAGTTAACCTTACCTTCCTTAACTTTTCTCAAGTGTCTGTTATTTAAACATGATAATACTAGATGCACTGTATCAGTTTGTATCGACCTGTTACCTGCACTCGGTATATTCTATAGTACTGTATACTGGATACTAAAGGAGACTAGTTACTGGCACAGAATATAATAATAGTTACTGGGTAGATGCCGGCGGAAACCCGCGTCGGACGTCGAGTCGCCGAGGAGTCCTTGAGCACAATTGTTATCAATCTACTATGATTGGTGCTAATGTGCCGCGTTCACACGACTCTTCTTCAGCCGACATACCTATCATCAACAGAACATATCTGTCCCCGCATGGGGGCTCGAGTCTACCCTGAACTAGGGCGATCAGGCCAGGTTGTTGGTCACAAACAACCTTTGAGTTTCTTCGCAAAAGGGTGCAGGTTCCTTCATGATGTTTTCCTTCACTGTAAAAGCATCGATAAACACACATAATGGATTCAAAACTACGGTACGTGGTGGGGATCAAACCTAGCCACTACACCATCAACAAAGCAAAATAAAAAACAAAAAATATTTTTCAACAGGATATTTATACTTACTAATGCGGCTCAGGGACCCAAAGTGAGTCTCGGCCTCCGACACGAGATTGCGCCATTTGTCCATACACCACCTAGATTTTATGGGTTGAGTTCGGGGTACACTTTACTCGCATAACTTTTACTTCCTAATTTTCTTTGTCATAATGAATGTTGCATAATTTTTTTTTGTCATAATGATACTTTTGCATAATTTTTCTTTGAAATAATGACTCTTTTGCATAATAGTCCTAATTTCATTTTGACTATTGTTGAGTCGCATAAAGTATTTTGTCATTATTTTGTTTTTCCTAATATTAATTTACCATAACCACATATGGCATAAGATATATGTAAATTAAACTCATTTTACTTATTTTGCATGCTTTTTATTAATGATAATTAAATATTCTTATTTTAGGTTTAAATTGCTTGCTATTGCTAGCAAAAGAGCTGTTTTTGATGTGTAATTATCTTTATTCTTCATTATTTTTTCAATTCGACTTCGTTTGTTTGTGTATCTCTTCCGTTTTGTTGGTGGTGATGTTCCTTTTTCAATTTTATCCATTTCTATTAGTTGATGTTTTATTTCTTGTGTTATTTTTCTTGCTAAGAAATAAAATCCTGGATGACTCTTGCCCACAAAATGTGCAAATCTATTGTGCCACGATTCTGCATGATTTTGAGTTCTGGGTATATTTTCTTCAGTTAGTTGTGACGTACTCCAGACTTTAGGTGGGAATTGTGGCGGTGATGTTTCATTTCCCCAGACGTAATTATCACTAAACCACTTCGCTATAGACTCTGAAATAACGTTATGCTTTAATATACAATACATATTTACTATATCATTTCAAATTTTATAAACCGTATGAGCTATTACCTGCTTGTGGAGATATTGTGTTTCGCCATTCATCAAAATAAATTGGTATCTCATCTTCGTGCAAAAATGCTAGTGCATATAAGCATTTTATTTCCATCGAAAATTTTAAATTATTTCCATATAATGTTTGACATCCGCTTTTTTGAAGTCTTCGGTATATTATTTGCCCTAGATGGAAATTACATCCTTTAATGGTTGTATTTTCGAAATTTTGTCTAACACATATATGTGCGGTTTTTTCAAAATCCATTAGTATGAATCTTGGCGCTAACTGTAATTTGTTTGAATCACAGTGTTCGATTATTGTTGTGAACAACAAGTTGTATGTATTTTTATCTTTGTTGGTACATAGCGCGAATATACATGGTAATGTTTGTGAGTTAACACACCCGTGTAAAGTATAAAGTTGTTGAAATATTTTTGGGACAACTTTGAATGTTCCATCCATAATTATATACTTGGACATGCATAATACTTGCAATTGTTTTTTGGTACTGAATATTATTATTCTTCTGTTGTTGTCATACTTTTTATCAATAATGATTATCTGATTATTCTCTTCATGACCGGATAGTTCGCATTCTTGAAGAAAGTATTCTTGCATTAAATCAAAATTTATGTCTGTAGGCTCTGTTATCGTATCTGTTTGTTGTTTTCTTTGCCTATATATAGTCTGCCTTAAATTCATGTTATTCGGAAGATGTGGTAAAACAGATGGTGAGATAGTTGCTTCGAAATCGGCTATTACTTGGATTGGTTTTTTACATGGATTAGATACTGCGGCATCTTTTATTTTTATTATTGCTCTCTGAACCTATAAAAAAAGAATACGTATATGTAAAACTTATATAGTTGCATTTATAGTTAAATACCGCATAGTGAGTTGTGACAACAGGTTAGGTTTAGGTGCGGCGGGGTGGCCCAGAAGCCGCGAACTTATTCATATTATCATATCACCTACGTACTAAAATAATTCAGTTTCGCTTACCTTTTCTCGGGCCGCATTAGGCTCATGGTTGTGTTTCTTCACTTGTTTGGATAACAACTCATCATCATTTTGTTTTGTAATCAGGCGGACGTTGCATTGATAGTTTTCGTTTCGGCGTAATTCACACACCCAGTAGTATTTCTCATCACATTTCCGATTTTTTTCGTATATGTAACCATTGTAATTTAATTTTATACCTCCCCTGATGGTTGAGAATAGACGCAATTGATTTGCCATGTTTTCTGTGTTATTGTTACGTTATTCAACTTTGCAACTACGATAATGCGATAACTTGTATACGACAATGACTAGTCCATCCATCGGTCAATAGATACCTTCATTACAAATAATAAATTGGTTTGTTTTTATCTGCCCGCATTTTAAGCGCTTGCGTGCTTTATTATGGCAATACTGCATCTGTTTACATTTTTCTTTTGCTATTTAGGATTTATTTTTATGACGTGTGATGTGTATGCCGATGATCATGATGCTATGTTTTCATTATGCTTTTTTCTATTTATGGCTTAGAACATTATTCTAAGTTATCTTTATGGCTCTTATGTTTATGCTTGTAAATATTATGCGTGAACTGTTATGCGTAAAGTTATTATGGTTTTAAAACTTTAGTCTTAAAAACGCTATGCCAAATTAAATTATTACAAAAATAGTTATGCGAGTAAATATGGACCCGTTGAGTTCACTAAAACGATGATGGTGGATCCGTGGAGAAGAGCTCAGTGAATTAACTCACACAGTCATCTTTTGCGTTTTCTTTTTTAGGGTTCTGTAGTCAAAAAGGAACCCTCATAGTTTTGCCATGACTATAAGGCTGATTACTAGAAGGCTGTAATTTTGCATGCATGGATATACATATTAATCATGCCGACAAAGCAGTAGAATAAAATCTTAAATTTTTTTAGTTTTCTTTATGTACTAACATAATTATGAAGTGGGGGTTATTTTTTTATTTACGACTACCTTATAGTCTGAGGTAACGCTGGATAGGTTTTTCAAAAATAATGGAGGTTTGCTAGTACCATTTTTTTATGCTAGTGTACGTTTCAGAAATATTTAGTTTTAAAGTGTTTATTTTTGTTAGAGTCAAGTGCCGCCCCTCCCAACAGCGAAATCATTGTATTTGAATTCACGGTAGTAGTCGACATGATCAATAAAAAAAAATATCAACATCAAGTAGGTTTTACAGGTTATTGAATAATAGACCAATTTATAAAATGTGCTTGTACAAGTAAGAAATTCGGTACAAATATCATAGAAAAATATTTTGATGAGTGTTACTATCACAAACTTTGGATAACGATTCGATTCCCAAGATATGTTTGACCTACCATACAAAACGAGTTAGCCAACCAATGAATACGATTTTGCGAATTATGTATGACGTGAAGACTGAATATTCACATTGGTACGCACTTAGCAGTAAATAATGATTCACGAACAACCTGATTGATGGCCGATCGAAGATTTATATACCAACTGGCGGCGCCGGTACGGTCCGGCACACTAACATGCACTCCGTGAAACCACTACACCACCACTCGAAGCTATTTACGGTTGTTTATTTTCAGCCGGTTACTTTTATTGTACTACAGTCCGCGCGTCTGGACTGGACAGACAGATTGCTCGAAACGATACAACACCAATCACCATCCCGACCGCGACGCGTGTGGTGTGACCGTGTGACCGACGACGCCTCACAGCTGGCTCTGGTACGAACGATACAACACCAATCACCATCCCGACCGCGACGCGTCTGGTGTGACCGTGTGACCGACGACGCCTCACAGCTGGCTCTGGTACGAACGATACAACACCAATCATCATCCCGACCGCGACGCGTGTGGTGTGACCGTGTGACCGACGACGCCTCACAGCTGGCTCTGGTACGAACGATACAACACCAATCATCATCCCGACCGCGACGCGTGTGGTGTGACCGTGGGACCGACGACGCCTCACAGCTGGCTCTGGTAAGAACGATACAATACCAATCACCATCCCGACCGCGACGCGTGTGGTGTGACTGTGTGACTGACGACGACGCCTCACAGCTGGCTCTGGTAAGAACGATACAACACCAATCACCATCCCGACCGCGACGCGTGTGGTGTGACCGTGTGACCGACGACGCCTCACAGCTGGCTCTGGTACGAACGATACAACACCAATTATCATCTCTACCGCGACGCGTGTGGTGTGACCGTGTGACCGACGACGCCTCACAGCTGGCTCTGGTAAGAACGATACAACACCAATCACCATCCCGACCGCGACGCGTGTGGTGTGACCGTGTGACCGACGACGACTCACAGCTGGCTCTGGTAAGAACGATACAACACCAATTATCATCTCTACCGCGACGCGTGTGGTGTGACTGTGTGACCGACGACGCCTCACAGCTGGCTCTGGTACGAACGATACAACACCAATCACCATTCCGACCGTGACGTGTGTGGTGTGACCGTGTGACCGACGACGCCTCACAGCTGGCTCTGGTAAGAACGATACAACACCAATTATCATCTCTACCGCGACGCGTGTGGTGTGACTGTGTGACCGACGACGCCTCACAGCTGGCTCTGGTACGAACGATACAACACCAATTATCATCTCTACCGCGACGCGTGTGGTGTGACCGTGTGACCGACGACGCCTCACAGCTGGCTCTGGTAAGAACGATACAACACCAATCACCATCCCGACCGCGACGCGTGTGGTGTGACCGTGTGACCGACGACGACTCACAGCTGGCTCTGGTAAGAACGATACAACACCAATTATCATCTCTACCGCGACGCGTGTGGTGTGACTGTGTGACCGACGACGCCTCACAGCTGGCTCTGGTACGAACGATACAACACCAATCACCATTCCGACCGTGACGTGTGTGGTGTGACCGACGACGACGCCTCACAGCTGGCTCTGGTACGAACGATACAACACCAATCACCATCCCGACCGCGACGCGTGTGGTGTGACCGACGACGACGCCTCACAGCTGGCTCTGGTACGAACGATACAACACCAATCACCATCCCGACCGCGACGCGTGTGGTGTGACCGTGTGACCGACAACGCCTCACAGCTGACTCTGGGAATGTTGTCTTTAAAGTATTGATTGTAAACTTCAGTAACATGAGATTTTTTACTTTAATTAACAAAAATATAGAGGATACAAAAAATATACTAGAAACTTTATATGGCAAAACCAAAATCGTAATATAACAGATAACAGGCTAACAATTAGAAGACTTGTATGCAATCTTCTTCTTGTGCGTCTCGGTTGGTATAGGGCGATGTGCAGACCATTACGTAGCTATGGTTAAAGCAAGAAAAAATAACATAAAATTCACAACAAATATATTTTTTAGCAACTCAGCAAGCTTGCTTACCAGCCCGTGTGGCATCGTATCGTACACAACCTGGGAAGTGACCGCGCAGCTGATTAGATAAGGATGTGTTTTGAACGAGCTCGTCCTTATTCCCCGAACTCCGCAAATCCCTAAATGTCTCCGAGCCCAATTAGAACTTCAAAGGACCGTCTGACGATATTCACGTGGAAAAGTAAATTCACATTGACTAGAGTGGAATGTGAAAAAGTTGGAGATTCCCGAGATATATGGAACCCAGTATCTGTGCTTGATGCGGCGGGACCAAGATCCGAGATCTGCATTAATTCGCTTAGCTTGAGTAGGTACTAATGCACTCTCCACTCTCCTCCGTGCTGCCTTGATATCAGCTGCATACGCTCCTAGCTTGCTTTATCCATACAGACGGACGACTCATGAAGTTAAACCCACACTCCGTCGACAATAACGTTTAATGTTATTATGTAATATTTTTTATAACAATAAACTGAGTTTTAACTTTGAAATTGTGTCTGATGTGAACTTTTGACGAAGGTTCTCTTGGATAAATATAAACTGATTTGTGTTGTGAACCCTTATGGGAGCAACGTGTACTGCCGACGCGGCGTAGTGGGTTAGTGTCGCCCGTTGATTGTTTTTTCGAGTCGCGATTGATTTTATCGCTTCGTATTGAATTCGATTAGTCGCGTGTTTGTGAATCGTTTCGAGGTCGGGGCAAACAAAAATATCCTCTTTCGCATTTAAAGGTTACTGTAGATTATAATAAAAAAATCACGAATATTCAGATCATGAAATTGAAAAGTTTTCTCAAAGAAAATTGGTTTTGGCTATTGAGGAGCCAAACCCACACTGCGCCAGCGTGGTCGACTAAGGCTTAATCGCCCATCCAAGGTTCGTTACTTTTTTTAGTATTTTGTAATTTCCTCGCATATTTCAGAAAAAAGCACTATACAGGCCTTGGCCGCAATAACTCTTGCTGGACTCGTACACAATAAAAGTTCTCGCCTGTGGCTCGGACTTTAAACGTGCCCTCGTCCAACAATAACTAATTTTGCGGCCGCGGTAGTAATGTACTATTAATTGGATTGTTTTATTTTTTGCATAGGGACTAGAACATTATACTTTTTAATTTAAAATATTTCCAATACGTTATTATTTATTTATTCAATCGAAATTGAACTTACAAAGGCAGTAAACCGTGCAGTAAATGCGTTTTACCGCACTAGTGCGATTTTCATTGCATTTTTTTCTACGGTCTCCATAGTTACTATTCAGCCAGGATTATTTAAATAATAAAAAAATAATTTAATCTATTTTTACAAAGAGAAAAGCATTTTACATTTTTTATGTCAACAAATTGTATTAATAGTACATTACGATACAGGATCGTAGATGGCAAATTACAAACGAGCTGACTTTTGTAAGCCCGAGCTGCAGGCGAGGTTATAAGTTTTTTTTTACTTACACATATTGATGTATAATATCCGAAATAAAATGTTTTATTTTGATTTAATTTGAAAACCAAAGATCTGTTCTGTTGTACGACGTTTTTCAATACACTTGTGAGAAAACAAGTAAGTATTAATTAATTAAAATAAAAACTTAAGAAAGGTATCCTACAAGATTTGTTGTGAAACATTGATTGTTGTTTTAAGAAAGATCAAGTTTTGATATTTAATGATAAATAAACGTGAATAGTACAGCAACTGCAACTGCGCGCGACATCATAAAGGTTAGTTTTTACAACTTTTACATGTACTATTTCACCTTTAACCTCTCACAAGTGTATTGAAAAACTTCGTACAACACACGGATCCTCGGTTTTATAACAAACTCGTGACATTAAACCCCACGATCCTCGTATCGTAATGTAATCAAATTACCACTTTACGCAGATAAATAACCAATTTCTATTTTAGTTAGGCAAATTGCAGGAATTACATGTCATATTACATGAATAATAATTTTAACTTCTTCTTTCCTGTGAGGTGAAAATAAACATACATGACGTGATTATCTCGGGATTTTTGGTATGAATCATAATTAGGCATACAATGTGGTGATGATGCAACTGGGATCCGTCGCCAACTCTCCGCGCTCGGCCGTCTCGCGGACCTTCCCCGAGCGATCGAGTTACTCACTGAAGCACAACTGTACAAATCGCTTTGCTACGCGAGCAAAATTTACAGTTGCTTCCTATACAGTACAAAAGAAATTGTCCGCTTGCGTAGAACCACATTGTTTTAATTTTTCTTATTTTATATTCTTATTCTTCATTGTCTTGATTGTAAGCTCGACAACCAACCTCACAAACCCTGGTATCAGTGTTATAGAGCCACCAAAGGTCACTGACATGGTGTAACAACTAGACAGTAGCTGCGACCAACGGCTTAATATTAGGACAAATTACTGTCCTATCCTTGTCGTTATAACTCGTGCTTCACATATCCCACTCGTAAATGTCTCAAAATTATATGGGGTCGGCACAATTTGCTTCTCTCAATCCACGTCATACAAATGTTTTGACCGCGCGATTAAGAATTTTTGAGTACATGAAACCGCTTTACATGCAAAAATAATCGTGAGAACAGGTAGAAGCGTTGCTACGGCGCACAATGATGGATCGGCGGAAAAAAGTCCTTTTTTCAGAGTTCAACTTTAGGCAGATTTTGTATCATTAATAAATACTACAGTCTTCAACAAACAATGCTATATAATTTATTTTTATTTTTATTATTGTGTTATTGGTTAAATTAAAGGCTAAAGTCAGACTTTAAAGAAACGTTATTTATTTCTTGAAAAATATGACTTTTTTTGCTTAGTTACACTAGATAACCAGTGTATTTAAAAAAAATATAAAAATAACTGGTAATACTACATACATTAGAGCATCTAAAACTAAATTTATAATTTGAGGAAAGTACTTAGTATTAATGTAGTATCGTTAGAGAACAAAGCATTTTTTTTTACATAATTTCTTATTTCAATCGACCATATCTAGCTTGCGGCGCTTTCCGGCGGTGTCTTATGTAGTTTACGTGATAGGTACATTCCTATAGATAATTAACAAATCACTTCCAGCTGCTAATATCTGCTAACCTTGTTTTTGTAGTTCTATTAGTAAATGAGCTTCATATTGCCTACATTAAGAATTAATTTTTTTAATGAGGGTAAATTACCTAAAAAAAATAGTAATGGCTATAAAAGGGATAAACTTTTGTTTTATTTTTCATTACTTGTTCATAACCGGTACAGTGATAACAAATTTTACACTAAAATGGCGAATTTTACTATTTCTAACGACAAATTAGCCGAAATTGCTATCGCAAGCGGTCGCGATGTCAATAAGTGCGTTGAAGTTATTAAAAGCAATCATACTGATTTATCGGAGATCATGTTAGTGAAAATAAGTGAACATTTGATCAAAACCTTTTTTCCCAAATTTACAAAAAAGTGGAATGAAGCAGCTCGGAATAAGAAGTTCTTTTTTGCTAAAAATGAAAAATGGCTACGGTTCTTAATGAAGATATTGCAGCAGGATCATCAAAACGATCTCACAGTGGAAGACCAGAAAAACCTATCGATGAATGTTGTGACCGAGCCAAAAGGTATAAAGTTAAAAAGCTATGCGAAACTGTCCAACCTGAATTAATTGCTGCAGCAGCTAAGAGAATAAGCGATCAATCAACAAGATGTGAAGCATTTAGTGCGGAGAAAGCGTGGGCATTAATGTTAGATGCATCATTAACAAGGCATCAATATGAAATTCTTAGAAAAGCTGCAAAGGAAATTGGATGTGATATTTTTCCAGCTTATCATAATGTCTTAAATGCAAAGAAAGATTGCTATCCTCCTCATATAGATGCAACAGAAAGCTACGCTTACGTAGGTCTTCAAGAATTATTAGATCATACTGTAAAGAGGATATATAAAACAAAAACTGACGATGAATTGGCAAGTATGAGTGAGGAAGTAACACTTTTATCAAAATGGGGTTGCGATGGCTCATCGGGCCACACTGAATACAAACAGTCATTTGTCGAAGATGGTGCTACAGATACCAACATATTTCTAACAACATTAGTTCCGCTCCGTCTTAACAACAAAATAAATAATTCTTTGGTGTATTGGAAAAATGAAACTCCTTCTTCAACCAGGTATTGCAGACCAGTACAGTTTCAGTTCATGAAAGAAACAACGGATGTCAGTAAAAACGAGATCTCAAGAATGGAAAGTGAAATAGCTAATCTAAATCAAACAACGATTTCCATGAACAACAGGATTTTTAGAGTGACTCATGAACTTCATTTAACCATGATCGATGGTAAAATTGCACAAACAATCACAGATACTTCTTCTAATGCAGTGTGCTATATATGCAAGGCGAAGCCGACTGAAATGAATAAGCTGGAACATTTAAAAACAAAAGAAGTAAATACGGACGCTTTTAAAGTAGGCCTTAGTCCGTTACATGCAAGACTGAAATTTATGGAATGTATTTTGCATATTGCCTATAATAAATCGTTTAAAAGCTGGAGAACCAATGCCAACACGCTGCCACTTAAAGAAGAGGAGAAGAAAAAAATACAAGACGAGCTTTTCAAAAGATTGGGAATTAAGGTGGACTTCGTTAAGCAAGGAATGGGCTCGTCGAATGATGGAAACACGTCAAGGAGGTTTTTTGATAATGTGGATATAGTGGCGGAAATTACAGGAATCGATGAAAGGTTGATTCATCGATTTTCTATAATATTGCAGACAATCAACTCCGGGGCTTCAGTTGACTCAGAAAAGTTCGGGAAGTATTGTGAAGAGACTACAAGACTGTATGTTGGGTTATATGACTGGTACTATATGCCAAATACAGTGCATAAGGTTCTAATGCACGGCAGTCATATAATTTCAGCTGCTGCATTGCCAGTGGGAATGTTATCTGAGGAAGCCCAAGAGGCGCGCAACAAGGACTACCGTCGATACAGATTAAACCATTCTCGAAAATGCTCACGTGAATTGACGAACGAAGATGTTTTTCACATGCTTTTGGCTTCTTCAGATCCGTACACAAATAGTTTAAGGGCTATGCGTAGCCCAAAGCATTTGCCCTTGCATGAAGATGTAAAAGCTTTGCTGCATGGAGGAAATGAAGAATGATCCTCAAACTTAATTTAATGATTTTTATTCCTGTTCATTACTGTGTATGTATTTGTATGCTTTCTTTGTATATATATATTCATTATTGTATATGTCTTAAAAAATGCACAAAAATTAATGATTTAATTTATTTTGTTATTTATTTTTTAGTTTTCTTTCATTTACTGCTTTTCTGATTTTTACGATACTATAATATAACTAAAACATTATGAAAAATATGCTTTCTTATTATTTTATGAACTAATATCCAACATTTATAACATTCTCTTTCTATAAAACAATTATTTCCGCCGCGCCATACAACGTCCACCACTGTGCGGCGCGGCGGCGGCGGCGGCGCTTATCTTGTCACTTTTGAGCAATACTCGGCGACAAAGAGAATTATTGAAACGTGGAAATGTGTAAGTAATGTGGAATTAGTAAGAATCTGTAGTAATTGATGTGGCGGCATCTCAAGTGCCTCGTTGTCAATATTTATTTCCTTTGTTCGGTCGTCAATCACTCCCTTCCCCCCGAGCGTCCGGGGAAAGGCGCGGGGCGAGGGGTGCAAGGAGAATTTACCACTTGGAGAGAGTGGAGAATTTAGTGTATTTACTCGTTGTTCACATCATAATTTCAGGCAAAAAACGTCCAATGTTGAACAAAAGCCTCTAACGACTGCTCGCATCAGTCGTCAGCTGAGCCTTTCAGTTCTTAATGATATAAAATAAATCACTTCGGTCACAGAAAAGTAAAAAAACCTCACTGTCCAGGGCCCTAGATCACGTGGTAGGCCTAAAAAGTGCTGGCTGGACGTCGTGAAAGCGGATATGGAAGAGAACAATCTCACACCTAAGGATGCCGAAGACCGGGCAAAGTGGAGAAGATTAAGAAAGCGGACCCCAGCACTAGGCCGGGAAAACGCTAGGACGAAGAAGGTCACAGAAAAGTAAACAATTAGTAGAGGTGTAGTTTAGCTGAGCACATGATCTGAATTGTATCTTATATGCAAAAAAGGCTGTCTTAATTGAATCAAATAATGAGTGTTTCTGTTTCGAAAAAATAAAACACTGAATGAAAAACATACACATAATTATTAACTAGTGGCTCTGTGAGCTGTAGACCTCGCGAGTCTGTATATCTTTTCATACTTATTTTTATTTTTTCTCAACAAAAAAAATCTATTAATTTATCGAAATTGCTCACAAAACTTCACGAGAATCGGTTGAGAAACGCGACCTGTAGAGTGAAACAAACAAACAAACAGATGGACATACAAAAGCAAATTTGGCCAAGCTGAAACAGAGTCGCTTCGCTCGCTCAGTCAATAAATTGAAACATGTAACGTAATATATATGATGTACATTTTGTAAATAAATTGTATATTGTATGGCATTCGGGCTAGTCCAGCCGATGACAAACGGCCGGAGTCCAACACTCTGTATGCGCGGGCATGCCTGCGTGGAGCACATTTATGACCGCTCAGTAGCGGACTGATGAAATATCATGCGCATAGATCTTTGTTCTCAGTGAAATATTGACCCAGTAAGCTTCGAACCTTCCGGCCATGTGACGCCCTCTGCTGGTAATACGGGTAATAAGTAACAGATATGACATTACATACTCGTATCATCAAAAAAATTAAAAACACGACTGCCCTGCTAAAAAAAATTATAGCCAGTGTTAATCGGCCTGATGAAATAATACCCTCCACATTTCAGGCATTTAAAAGTAATGGTATCCTTTTTTTGGGCAGTCGTGTAATCAAATAGGTTTGTGACTAAATTACACTATGTAAAACGGGGATTAAATAAATTAATAATCACTTTTGAACAAATTGCACTAATTATACGTCTGACCTAAGTAAGTACACTTACTCCTATGAAGAGGGGGGGGGGGCGAGCTCACTGATTTCTTTGTTAAAAAAAATCTGTAAAAAGTATGTTTGAGAAAATCGAGAAAAAATTAAAGTTTATAGAGTAAAAGTATGTATTCGATATGGTTTTTAAAATTCCTGCTAAAGGTTAGAGTCAAATAAGATGAAACTAAAATTAATAATGCAGTCGCATGACTTTGACAAAACTTGAAATGTACGTACAGCGTGAAAATATTATTAGTTAAAACAGCTAAAAAAACTATAATAATTAAAGTTTTTTTTTTATTTAGATAAATCCTTTCATATTAATTGACGAGGCTTCCCAGTCAGTAGTCATTGACACTTGTGATGTGGATACCTTGCTCTTCCAGCATATATAATACAATTTAGGATTTAGTCTAAGTGAATTTACTTTATGCTTATATCTATCTATAATAATAATGAGGTGACCAGGCAGTTAGTGAAAGTGTGGGGTCAATGTAGTGAGTGCGAGTGTGCGTGAATGCGTGTGTTAGTACGTGAGTAGATATGATCCAGGAACCTTGTACTTTCAGATCGTGCATCAAATCCGGTGAATCTGATTTTTTGCTGACTTGTTTCGGATGTTGGTTCAATAAATCGACGAAACTTAAAATCTTGAAAACTTAACGCAACCTTGTCATAAATCGAAAATACCGCAATTTTTTGACTTTACGTACGAGAGAGAGCACATTTGAATTGTTTAGATTTTTCCTTTTCCGCGGAGGGCGGTGAAGCTGATCTCACGTCGCATTGGCTTGTATGTAATCCTTTGATACACCACCTGATCGCGCGGAGTATCAAGCACCGCCCGGTGCTTGATACACGTACACTGTCAAACGAGCGGACTGCTTTTAGTTCTGCTTCTTAAAAATGGATGTGTCCAAAATATTCTCAATCGTTTTTTTCTGTGCCGTATTAATGATCTCCTATACAGTGAGACTAGGTTACTTCTAGAACTTAAGAAATACTTGAATATTTATTATGTAATGTAAATAAAATGTATATTCCCTTCTATAACATAAACCTAACTAAAATTTTATGTTGAAAGTCGAGCGCTTTAATTTAAGTAATAAACTGTAACAAAAACTTACTCTGGGAGCGAGGGAAATAACAATCTCCTAAAGCTCAAATGATGTTAAAAACAGAATCTCAGGGGGGTTCGGTGTGGACGCTAATTATAATTAGCGACTTCGTCAGTCCTGAGGCGATCCGCAGGTCAGACGTGGGTCAAACACACTGAAGACGCTAGACGAGTCTGTGTCACGCACGAAACACATTCCACGCTATTTCGATGGTCACTTCACTGCTGATCCACTTCACATCACCGATTCATCATTTTTATTAAAATTAGTGACTTCGTCAGCCCTGAGGCGATCCGCAAGTCAAATGCGGGTCAAACACACTGGAGGAAGACGTTAAGTCAGTACGATCACGAGCGGTTACGTCACGTCATGAGACACATCACATTCCACGCCATCCCGACGGTCACTTCACTGCTGATCCGTTTCATCATTCTAATTAAAATTAGCGACTTCATCAGCCCTGAGGCAATCTATGTGTCAAACGTACTGCAGACGCCAAGCGCTTGGGTTGTGGATAGATTGTATTATCCTATCATACTCAGTTTGATCTGTCAAAGTCAAAATAAAAAAATATTTATTTCCATAGGATGTTATTACATCACTTACATCCGTCATTACATTTTGGTGGTTTCCTGACTTGATGAAACTAAGTAAAGTGATACCGTCGACCTTTTACAGCGAGCTTAAAACATTCCTATTACAGAAATGTTATTACTCAGTTGACGAATATATTCATGACAAACTAATTGATAAATAAAATAAAATTCCAATGCACACAGCAAATTATGATATAGAATAATAGATATTTTAAGTGTAAAATCATTTGCAATACTATATTTTAATTATTTTATCTAATGAATTTATACACTTTACAATTTAGTATTTTACAATGTTATTTTTTTTTTTTGTGAAATTGACTGCTATGTGAATAATTATTTTAATCTAATAACTTAAAGAATTTTATATTTTACAATTTAATTTTTGTTAATTTTGGATTGCATTGTTTTGGTTCTGTTTTAAATTAAATTACTTAAATAATTTTGCAACACCCTTACAGGGTTCATGTATGCCACTTACTATTATATTTAATACTTACAATTTATGTACATGATTGCAAATAAATGAATAAATAAATAAATAAATAAATACCTTTATTCAAAGCCGGTAGTACATCAGACCCCACAAATTTTAGACCTATATCGATACTACCAACTCTTAGCAATATATTTGAAAAACTCATACTTAATCAATTGCAGAGTCATTTTTATGTCAATAATTTAATTCATGTTGCTCAGTTTGGTTTCACAAGGGGTCGTTCAACAGCCGACGCTGGTGTTGAACTAATTGACAATATTTTTGGTGCCTGGGAAGACGCAATGAATGCAATAGGTGTATTCTGTGATCTATCCAAGGCTTTTGATTGCGTCCATCATGACACTTTTGTCAGGAAGCTACGCCATTATGGTGTAAAAGATCAGGCTCTTGGCCTTCTGGAGTCATATCTAACAGATCGGGTTCAGAATAGTTCAGATAGTCGATGTTAATGGGAAAAGATCACCCGGATCTTCAATAAGTATGGGTGTCCCGCAGGGTTCAATTCTTGGACCTTTCTTGTTTTTAACCGACTTCAAAAAAGGAGGAGGTTCTCAATTAGTCTGTTTTTTTTTTTATGTTTGTTATTAGATATCTCCGCCAATTGTTAACCGATTTTATTAATTCTTTTTTCATTCGATAGGATTTACTCTCGAGGTGGTCCCATATTAATTTAGTCAAGATCTTATGGTAGAACATGAGGTAATAATAAAAATTGGAAATTCCTCAACTAAATGTAGCATTCGCGTCGTTATTCGTCTATTCTTTTAGTCATATCTCAGTCAGTTTTCAACCGATTTTGATGATTCTTTTTTCATTCGATAGAACGTGCTTTAGAAATAGATTTATACGTCATAAAATCTGATGATGGAATAAGGGATAAAAGCGGAAACTCCTCAACCAGTGATAGTAACATGCATCGCGCGCGATACCGTTTGTGGTGGAATGTTGCTAGGCAACGAAATAAATTTGTTTTGTCAGTTTGCTGAAAATCTACGTTTCCCTTGTGCCATTTATTCGATTTTATCACATTATTAGCGACCGTGACAGGACAAGAACCTGCAATCTTCGGATATTGTATTGGAAATCACAAATAATTTAGCTTCTATGGCCGAGTGGTCGAGTGTTTTAATCTTTTTACGGAGGTTTCGGGTTCGAATCCCGGTGAAGACACTCTTAAACGAAAATGTCCTTGTGAGACTTTCTCCAGTTTAGTTGGGACATTGCTGCCTGAATCACCCGATTGTCTGAAAAGAAAGATTATTCCGTGTTTCGGAAGGCACGTTAAGCCGTGTGTCTCGGCTCTAATATCTACAGAAGGCGTCGTTACTCGAGCTAAGTCAGTGGGTTTTGACAAGGGCCCAGTACTATATTAATTGTGTAACAGGGTGTGTGAGGTTGGTTGTCGACCTAAAATCCACAATATGAAGAAAAAGAAGAAGCCAGCCTACGTTCACTATCTGTAATCAACTAACGATAGACTTTCAAGATACCATCTCAAACCTGAAACTCCTTACGAATAGCCCAAGTATCGGGGTAAACTGTAAGCTTAAGGGAAGAATCGTGCTCGTCCATACAAAAAGAGAAAACGTTTTTCCACTTCTATATATATTTTCCAATCTCCATGATTTTTTAGTATGTTATTGACACAATGAATGACTAGGTTTATAGTTTTTGCTTTTTTCAAAATTCGCAATAGATTCAAACTTATATAGGCACCTCAAGTAACGTAATTTTTTTGATTAAAACTGTGTCAAAGTGATTTGTTGAAATTTAGTAATTGGAAACCGTTTTCTCCCGTAGTGGGAATTTCATCAAGAAAAGTATCTATTGTCGGCGAGCTGCAACGCTCTCGCTCTCTCTCTCCTGGGGGTATGAGCGCACGAGCGATAGCAAATGTTTTCCTAAAATATACCTATTTCGTTAGGATCGCGAAGCTATTCTTTCCTCTTAGCATTGTCAGTTTAGTGGCCAGCTGGACTACCAAATGACCTCTTACTTCGTAGCCTCTTACCCAGTTTAACTTATGTTATTTTAGAAACTATTATATAAACAACTAAACGCGGTTGCAAAGCTCGAAAGACGCAGTCTTAACTAAGCAAATACCAAAAATATAATATCTTTGTACTGAATCTGTTAAATAACAAAACCTAGCTTTGGATAATGAAGAAAAATAATAGAAAATGTGTCGCGGTTAGGATTAATTACTTACATAAAATATATTGAATAAAACACTGAAAATCATAAAATAAAAATAATTTTAACAAAAAAATAGAAACCTCCTTCAAATTGCCTTATATGGTTATCTCCACTAAAAAGTAACAAATAAAATAACATTCCAGATGGAACATGAAAAAAAATATTGCCAATATCCTCAATTAAATAGATAGGTAGTGTATTAAGTAAATATTTAGAATTTTGTACTTCCTTTTGGAGTCGGTGCCAGCCAAAAAATCGTCGATTAGTCGTGGGCAACTGTTTTAAGTCGTCGTCGTCGTTAAGTCAGTACATATTTCTATATGACTATCAATAAAATTCTTTGATAGTCTATAGCGTCCACTACACTACTCGCGAAGTTGATCGAAGTAAGCCGAGGACGAGAGTATAGAGAGGCACTTCGTGCAACTTCGGGCTTCACTTTTACACCAATTTGACACTTCGTGAGACTTCGTCGAAGAACTTCGGACGAGAGTGTAGTGGGCGCTTATGATATAAATGTTTTGTTGTGCTGCGCGGGATGCAATGCCGCACCCGACCAAACGCAGGGATAACGACAGGAGCGACTACCAAGAAAGTCCGTGAAGGTTTCATTCGATAAATAATTAATACTCGTAGTTTCGTCATCTTCAATTTTTGGCTGGCACCGACTCCAAAAGGAAGTACAAAATTCTAAATATTTACTTAATACACTACCTATCTATTTAATTGAGGATATTGGCAATATTTTTTTTCATGTTCCATCTGGAATGTTATTTTATTTGTTACTTTTTAGTGGAGATAACCATATAAGGCAATTTGAAGGAGGTTTCTATTTTTTTGTTAAAATTATTTTTTAGTATATATTAATGATTTACCTTATCTTGTTAAAGCAAACATGGGTTAGTATTGTTTGCCGATGATACTTCTTTGATATTTAAAGTTAAAAGACAACAATCAAACTATGACGACGTAAACAATGCTATCTCTAGTATAGTGAATTGGTTTACTGTTAATAATTTATTACTTAATGAAAAGAAAACTAAATGTATTAAATTCGTATTACCCAATGTGAAACCGGTAACTACAGATATACATATAAAAGGACAGAAATTGGACCTTGTAGATTCGACTGTCTTTTTGGGCATTACTTTAGATGCCAAACTACAATGGGATTCTCATATAAAAAAATTGTCGAACCGACTGAGTTCAGCAGCGTCCGCAGTTTATTTATTTATTTAATAGGTTTGCCAACAGGTGCAGTTAAAAAAATTAGAGCCCTTACCGACGTAGACACCGCTAGACTAGTCTACTTCAGTTACTTTCATAGTCTAATGACCTATGGTATTTTATTGTGGGGTCACGCTGCGAATGCTAATAGTATATGTATTTTGCAGAAACGGGCTGTTCGTGCAATTTATAGGTTAGGGCCTAGAGTGTCACTGAGGGAAAAGTTTAAAGAACTCAATATTCTGACATTTGTGTCTCAATATATCTATGACAATCTTGTGTATATAAAACGAAATATAAGTAATTTTCAGAATCACAGCGATATACACAATTTTAATACTAGAAATAAAGACAAGTTGGTTGCTTATGTCAGCTGACTACATAAAATTAGTAATTCTTTTAAAGGCAATTGTATACGCTATTACAATTACAGTCCCTACTGATATTAAAAACTTGCCTTTAGACAAGTTTAAAATAATTATAAAACAGAAATTGTATAAAAAAGGTTACTATAGGATATCTGATTACTTAGAAGACAGGTGTCCATGGGAATAAATTGTTTGAGTAGCAGGCTTTTTCGATATGTAATAAGCATTAATTTTGTAATTGACAATATTTTATTTAAAAAAGGAAATGCAAAAGATGCGACGACTGTGGAGTTTCTTCGGTGAGCTCTTCTCCACTGATTCCGCCATTGTGTTAGTGAACTCACCCAAAAAAATGTAATGACGGATCTAAGTGATGTAATAACATCCTATGGAAATAAATTATTTTGACTTTGACTTCAAGTCATCTGCATATAAGAGTCTGTGGCGATCGTCTATAAAAATTACAAAAAATAGTGGACCTAAATGTGATCCCTGCGGAACGCCAGTTTTTTTTTTTTTGAAGTTTTATGGTCCGGTTACTAAGACCTTTAGACCAAATATTTTTTTGTTACACAACACTTTAGATAATTTCAACAGGTTCGGATACAAGTTGACTCCTTTTGTGCAAATAGGATTTTACCCAACGAAGCAAAGTACCATGAATGGGGATCCCTTTCGTTGACATAATAATAAATTTTGGCATATCATGTTTCGCTTCATTAAGCAAAAAAAAAATTATTTTTTTTTTCCTTTTTTTTCTTTGCCATAATTTTTGCATAATATTTATTGTGGCATAATACTATTTTTGACAATTTTATTAATTTAGTTTTCTTTTCATTGAGTTATAAATTATTAACAGTAAACCAGTTCACCACATTAGAGATAGCATTGTTTACGTCGTCATAGTTTGACTGTTGTCTTTTAACTTTGAATATCAAGGAAGCGAACCATACTAATCCATCTGTTGTTCATCAATAGCTCATATACGTCCCCACCGAAGAGCCCGAGCCTACCCTGAATTAGGGTGATTAGGTCTTAGTCGACCACGCTGGCCCAGTGCGGATTGGTTGACTTCACACACATCCTTTAAATTTCTTCGCAGGAGTGTGTAGGTTTCATCACGATATTTTCCTTCACCGTAAGAACGCGAATAAACGTAATATGAATTCAAAAACACATTGGTACGGTGGTGGGAATCGAACCCGCGTTTCCTGGATGGAAGACAGCAGCGGTCCAAACCACTAGACCACCGACGCTCTCTCTGATCTGTTGTTATACCTCATACAAATGAAAAAAAAAGGAAAAACAAACGAAAACAAAAAAAGTTGTGTTGACGATTCCATCTGTTCACAAACCCGCAATCTCCCGACAAGTGTTGAGTTGTGACTCCGCGTCGACTGCCTACGTCACTGCTCTGACGTCACACGCGGGCCGCTACGTTATTTCAACGCATCAGTCAAGCTACAAGTGTAGTCGCCTTCTCTTGTCCCCTTCCGGTGTATGCGCTCCATTCATGCCCAACTTTAGTTCCGAGTCGTGTCGTCGAGGAGAGTGCGTCACGCGGCGGGAGGTGGACACTGGGGCTAATTCTTTATGTCGCGGTTATTAATTACTAATTACTAAAATTCAGCTATCCTTTTTGTTTTTTTTGTTCCAAATTAAGAATAAATGAATTCAGATGAATGATAACGTAAAATTTCTGTGTAGCCATCCAATCAAGAATTTTTATTGCGGATTAGGTTTAAATTCAATGTTTGACAGCTATCCATGTCCTGTCCCTTTTAATCTTTAAAAGGCGAAAAGAACGGACGAACTTAAATTAAGTATTAGATTAGATCGTGAGATCGAGAATTAGCCCCACTGCCACTGGACTGTTTCATACAAGCTAGATGGAGGAAATCCTGAAATCGGTTTTCACTGTTGATTTTTATTCTTTTCTACTCGTATTTAACTATGAAATTTATATTCTATGAAGGCTAATTTAGAATAGGCAGCCATATATTTTTTGAAAATTAATTATTTTTTAATTAAAGTAAATTTTTCTTTTTTTAATTTTGTATTTAATATATATGATAAATAAACACGAAACTTCATTTTAGCCACTCTTCAGAAAGCTGTTTGCGAGCTCCGGCTGACTTCCATTTTTGTTATATTTGTAATGAATACTATACCTACTTTTCTCTTTGTATGAATTGATTTAAATATTTTTTATTGTCAAAATGATCCTGGCTGAATAATAATTTCGAAGACCGTAGGAATTTAAAAAAATTGTAATAAAATCGCACTATTTTGGACTTAAATATTTTCTAAATATTATTATCTGGATTACTTAAGCCTGATTTAATCGAAAATAAATGAACAAGTTTCTAAATTCATTCCGGTTTTTGTAACGAACACCAAAGTTCGAAAAAATCGGGTCGCAAATGCATAGAAAATGCATTTTCTGAAATAATTCGTTGAAAGACAAAGTTTACATTTTTACGGGAATGTCCCGTTTTAAATAAATAACGTATCGTTCAATAATAAAAAGGCATATGTTTTAAGAATATTAAAATAGTAGGAAAAAAAAACATTCCGAAAAATACAATGTATTATAGCGCAGTCGTTGCAGCAGTGCGAATAAAAAATGTTGTCACTAAAATACAAATCTGTACTCATCGCCATCGTAAATTATATTATTTTAATATACTGATGCGCCAAAATCATTATTGTCTTACGTTTTGCATCAAAGATGCTTAAATGTTTTATATGACGTAATATAATTTTATGAGTAGTTCTGCTCGTTGTCGGGGACAGATATATATCGGGGGCATGACACAGTGCCGCGCGGCGCCGTTTGAAGTCACGTGGTCGCATCGCGAGTTGCCAGCTAGAAGCCACAGAGATATAAAGTGGGCAATTTACAGCTTTGGGAGTTACGCTACTACTATTCGGCCTAATTCTCGCTGTCACGCTCTAACCTCAATTAAAAAATCCAGCTTTTATGACCAATGGAAGAGAGGAGATGATTTTTTCAGACAAACGTATATAAAGTATGATATTAATTTTAAATTAATCATAACAAAATGAGGGCGTTGCTGTGAAATTGAGCTTAACGAAAATTAAGTCAAATTTGTTTACGTACGCTTTAAAATTATGCAATCGACGTGTTCATAACGTTCAAATTCAATATTTGACAGCTCTAATAACATCATCATCTACTATTCCTTTGATATTTAAAATGCAAAAACGACGGACGAACTTATATTAAGGCATTAAGTATGAAATCTAGAATTAACCCCATTATCTGTGCCGTGGTCGCTAGTACTACTATTATTTATTCTGTTCTGTGGTGACACTGCGACAGCTGGCGGCGACGACGCGACGACGACGCGGCAGTCACAGCGACGACGCGCTGACACGTGCTGTCGTCTACTAACTGTTTAGATTTTCCATTTTTTACGTATATGAGCTGTTGATGATGATGAAGGTGCTTTCTAATAAAACTTATTGCAATAATGTATACGACAAACTCTAAACTATCCATGCCATGCGGGCGCGCACCGTTACTACTTCGGTAACACCAGAAAATCCAGCGCATTGCTATTAAAAAACGTATATCAATGAACGCGCGCACATGTCAGGTATTATTTATTTGCTTAAAAGAATCAAAAAGCTGTGTTTGTTTGTTCACTCGCTGGCTACCGGCCCGACGCCCGCGCCGCCCGCGCCGCCCGCGCCGCCCGCCCCACCACCGCAGACTCACCGAACGCGCCCGTAACCAATCCTTCTACGGACACTGCTGGCGCCCATTTTATTCTCCTTAGCAGGCTCGTTTTAATTAGAACAGTAAAGCAGGTTATTCCTTATCCTTATGGCACATGCTAAACTACCGGATATATTCTACAGACTCTTGTGTAGGTGAACTCCATTCATACGCTAATAACTTATGATGCGTAAAATGTGAATTCACACTTTTGTTGAGCAGAAGAGTCAGTATGGAGTAATTAATGGCCGGTCTCGTGTGGTTTTATTGCTCTACTTGACCTCGTTTTAGAGCGACAACAGACTCTTTTGTTTTTACGATATTACTTGTATATCTTGTACATTATATTTGAGATATTTTGTACTTTTGCATTCCCTTGCTCACTTCATTCCGCATCAACGAGCGCGTTTATTTGTGCGCATACTGCGAATACAAAGTGCTCTTGTAGGGTAAGTACTTTCCATAGTCCGCATTAATCACTTTGCTAATGAAAGATTGCCTAGGGATCCCCTGAGAGGAATTACATAGCCCAGAGAGAGTGCGTTGCGAATCACGTAGTCGCGCCAACTGCAGAGCTGCATCCGATATTATGCCATCGCAGCACAAAGGAAGTGCATTTCAAGATTGCTGCGCCCCCGCCACCCGCGACCTTCTCACACTCTGCAGAAATGAATATTTAAATGTGGAAGGAGTACCAACCTGGCATTGGATCGCCTGCTGCAGGTCACACTAGTCCCCTTGACTACGATCAAATGTGATTGCGATAAAATACGTGAACGGTCTTACTTTTCAAAAGGCTAATATCATGTAGGTACACTTTACATACCGAGATATATGCTAATTATAATCATCTCTAAGTACTTTATTTCCAATGAGTTCATTTCAAATAACATTAGAAAAAAGACAAATAAATATGTAATTCGTATCGAGATTGACATAATATGTCTGGAAATGTATCCTGTAAAAGATTTTTCCAATGTTATCTGAAACAGAGTATAAACAGAGTATATATTTGGAGGTTTAAATATTGGGATGATTGTTCCGCTTCCATGCCTAAACTACTTAAAGAATTTGGATAAAATTTGGAATGGAGATAGTTTGTACCCTGGTTTAACATTACATGATACTTTTTGCAGGAAAAAGTATTATTCCCACTTGAAAATCTTACACAACGCGAGCGTAACAGCAGCCGGACAGGTAGTACAACATAAAATAAAAATGTGTTTTATAGAATGCACACAGACACGTCATAAACAACTTTCAGCTCACGTAACGACTCAACCCATAAATAATGTTAGAGCATAAAAATAATAATGTTATCTGGAAACATAAAATTTATTCTCCCATAAATCCTAACACTTGCTGAAGATTTAAGTGGCCGTGACTTTGTGGTTTGCGTTCGGACCAGCAGTGCGCACTGTGCAGCAATAAGTCGGAGTAATGGCTACTAAGTGGCTTTCTACTCAACCTGCGAACCCGTAGACATCATTAAATGTCTCACAGTTTCCTTTAGCAGGCTTTTGACGTACACTAAGAAAATACAGGCTATCATGAATCACGTTTGATTATACACTAGTCTTCTCAAATGATCTACTTTAATTATTATTAACTAGCGGTCTGCCCGTGACTTACCTTGCGTGATCAAAGTGGCTTTTTATCTCGGAGATGAACTTTTTATACCACAAAAAATAATAAAAATATATAATTAAAAAACAAAACCCGACTGCGTGAAAATTTCAAACTTTCAAACTTAATTAATAAATGAACTGAAAAGATGCAAATAAGTTTTTTGTTTTGTTTTGAATGATCGTGGTTGATAGGTTGAAGGCATCAAAATATTCATAATTCATAAAAACGCTACGATGGAACATAATAATCAAAAAATCAAAATCAAATCAAATATTGTTGAATTTTTGGTGCCTCCGACGGCTATTTCTATACTACCTCTTTCGACTACACGTGTGTGTGTGTGTGTGTGTATGTGTGTGTGACAAAACGAGCGCAATCCATCACGCGAGGCAATTTCATAAGGCCGTTGGGAGATTTATTATCAGCCATAGGTGATGTCTTCCGAAGACGAGACCCTATAAATCTTTGCCTTAACCGAGCGACGCACGACGAAATTGAAACTATCCAATACACTGTCCATTGATCTCGACGCGTTGACATCGGTCACTGCGCTTGCCCACCGGGGCCGACGGCGGCGCGGTCAGCTCAACCTCCGGCGAAAAGTGTCTAAGCGTGGAAAAATGTAAATCTTGCAAAACATTTCTACATTTTCTCACAATGAAATGTAAACGCTTTCAGCCTGACGCCACGCGCCGTCTTAGAATCGAGAAGACAGTTGGCTGGCATTGAATACTGGTTCCATATACGATTTCATGAGTCACGTCTAATAATGTGTATTTATAAATACGACGAAATGATTGCATCACTAAATTGTTTACTTATAGATTTAAAAAAAATGCTGAGTTTGAGCCATGTAGTAGGAGGTCATCGTAGAATATTCGACGACCAATGGGGCGGTGTCATACATAATAATATCACATAACCCTTGACATTAATGTGTCGTGGAGTTCCTTCCGGCCGTTCTTCTTCAGCGAGCGTGCGCAGTGAAGGTGCCAACCAGGAACCAGCTTTTTTAGTCTTTGGTATTTAATAGTTCTAGAGGTCGGTTGTCGACCTAACAACCCACACGATGAAGAAGAATAGTTTTAAACACTTTTAGCTTTTCGCGGTTGTTAATATTAATAACACACATCTACCGGGTCATTACCACGATTTTGGTGTAATATAAGCTTTTTAATGAGCTTACCGATATTTCGACTATGTTGCAATAGTCATGATCACGACAGAACTAAAGTAGTTGCGGGTGGTTAGCCGGAACATTATTCTTATGTGCAGACATTTCTGTCTACCCTCTTTCTCAGTCTTTTTTCACTACTACCGGAGCTCACTCGCCGGTCACTTCGACAGTAGGAACTCACAGTGTCACTAGGTTTTGCAATGTTTTTTGGCCGAGTTTCACTTTTTATCACTCCTAACACCGGATTCCACGCACTCGACAATTTAAACCCGTCTTCCCTGTGGACATTCTTATATAGTAGTCCGCCACCGCATCCTGCGAGAGGTGCGCGCGCGCCGGAAGCCGCGGTGCGTACAATATTCACAACGATAAATCAGCACAGATTTACGAATAATTTACGAAATTTGTAATGAAGTAGGAAATAACGCGTTTATGTTGAAGTAGCTACAACCACTGCCTCCCGTCCGGGAGCCGTGGTTGTAATCCGCACCACGTGCTGACATGTTTTCGAATATCATTCATAACTATTTGAGTTTATCCCTTACGGTTAAGCAAAACCTCGTGAGCAAACCTCTACATTTCTGCGAAAATATCAAAAGTTGTATGTGAAGTCGACCAATCGCCACTGGGTCGACTAACACCTGATCTCTTTAACTCAGGGAAGGATCGAGCCCAAAAACAGAAACAAAGTAGCTGAATACAGTAAAATTTATAAGTTTATTACAAAAAGAAATATAATTGCTGAACATAACTAATAAGATACACTATTTGTAAGGTCATGTGCTATCCAAATCATCAGCAAATAGCAAGCGGATGAGTTAAACCACAAAATACTAATAAAATGATATATTCTAACAGAACTGTAAACGAGCGACGTATTTTAAAGCACGGCTGTTCGGTACCTGTATTAAATCACCCGCAAACAATCTCCCACCGCGCAAGGTTGTTATTCTTTAATCTTCCGCGTATTATAACTAGACTATTATAGCTAGACATAAACTGTTATGTATTAAGTAAACAAACACCTATAAATTATACATATTACATAACAAACCGTTAAGAGTACAAAGCAAAAATAGCTGTAGATATTGTCAGTGCAGATAATTTGGATAGAATAATAATCAGTTATGTTAACACCTGTCGCGGCGGTACGTTCATTGGTTTATTTATATCAGTCATCTGGCGGCGCGGGCGCAGGGCGCGCGGTCACTTTATCGTACTATAAGCTCGACTATACGTACTATTTCAGCGTACGTTGTTCACACAGCGGTTAATAAGTACAGAATGTCACGCTCTAATCCTTAATTTAAGTTCGTCTGCTCTTTTCGCCCTTTAAAAAATAATTCATCAAATGCTGTCAAACTTCCAATTCGAATGGACGTTGCATTGTTTTGACATCCGACTTGAATAATCTTAATTTGACAGCCACGCCCTTATTTCAGAAAATAATATACCTACCCTGCGTTCCGAGACGCGCTGAAATCGATTAAAGTACCCGTAATCGCGTTCCAAATCACTGTCAGCCATACATTTTTTTGCTTTTCTGATCGCTGACAGTTCTGAAAGTCTGATTCGGAATGCGCCCCTAATTCGTTCATCTGGATTCATCTTCCTCTTTTTCATTGGACGTAAAAAAAAGGTGATAGGATATTAAAATTGGCACAATTCAGGGGTTTATTGCGCAAATATAATTTTCAGGTTTATTTATTCATTCAACCACCATGAAAATCTTAAACCATATCATAGTATTTGGATTAAAGAATGATCGTGTGAGTCAGGGTCACTATGCGCACTATTCCACACTTCATCAGCGCACCTTGTTGAGATGTCCGCGTCCGGTCCGCGCAGACTTGAATACATTGTACTATATCACGCACGCGCACGCATCTCCTTGTTTGTGATCGCGATCCTAGATGCGCGAGAGAGATGCTATCAAACTGGTTTCAGCCGAAACTGACGCGACATTATAGCGCCATTTCATTCAACGAGTAAACCAAATCGTGCCATCCATCAATTTATATAATAAAATTAAAATATATAAGTGTTACTCAATCGAATTTGATGACTCCAACGATAGGTATTATTTTTTACTTTTTAAATGTTTGCTTTTTTGCTTCGGGGGTTTTTAAATTTTAAATTTATTTTTTATAATATGGATTATAAAATTAATAGCCAATCTCACTAACCCTGGTGTGAGAGTGATGCGCCGCTAAAGGTCAATATCCACATGACCAGTGATGACGGCCTTCCCGCTGTCCACGGGAGACCAATTCCCGCTGTACATGCTAAAGGGCAGGGCAAAGGGACAACGGGAATAGATTAAAGCTCAATTAAAGAATGGTTCGAATCCCTTGGTGGAAAGAATATTCCATAAATCCAAAACACAGTCTTCTTTTATCTTAAGATATAACAAAAGATACGTGTGGATGCTTTGTACGCAAGAATCAAAATTTTTACTTGGCGAGAGAAGATAACTATTATTAACTTGTTACCTACATAGTATTAATATTTTGTTACATAATACTAATTCTTAATAATACTCATTAAAATATTATTAAATTTACGTTAATAATTGCAAGCTTTTGGTTGTTATTTTCCTCAGAAAACTCGTGATTGCTGTCGCTCGCTAGTTTCGCGCACTCTGTTACCGGAGAATAAATTGAGCGTTGTTTCACAGTAGAAGATTTTTGGCGGACGACTCCGAACAGCGAGCATTATATTATTTGCGTCGCCGCATGTTGGACATGACAAACTTTAAAAATAAATGCGCGGACGAGAGCGGATGCGTGCGGCGCGAGCGGTGACGATGCGGCGACCACGCGCAGGCGCGATCCGACCAATTTTTATCACAATTAAAAGACATTATAATAAGACATTTATTCACGGTACACAAAACAAAACACACACAGTGGGTACAAATTGAGTTAAAATAAAAAAGGCATATCAACCAAATAAAATAACTTTAAAATATACAATATTAAACGTGCACAGCGTGCGTTCCATTCCGCGCACTGCAAAAAGTTAATAGCTCAGCATTTTGCTGCATTGCAGTGCCCACTAAGTATACACTACAACACAACGCTGTTTTTAGCTAAGAAAGAAATCCGTTGAGTTTCACGTATAACGCATCAATTACACTTTCCCTTTCTTACCCGCTCAATACATTTTAAATTCAAAATCAGTTGTAGTTCCTATATCGATAGTTGTAGACGTCACCACATCCTCCCCTTGGAAAAGCGTAGAGTCGTAGCTGACATCACCCTCCTCTCTAATATTGCTGCTGGTATTGTTGACGTACCCGAATTACTATCGTCAATTAAATTGTGTGTTCGTAATCATAACTCAAGAAATAGTAATCTCAGACTTTCTCTTTCCATAGCATATACTAAATATAAACAAGGATCATATTTCTGGCATGCTGGCAAGAATTTTAATGACCACTTTTCCCAATACATATATATTTTTAATACTAGATCTATTCTGATAAAAAAAGTGATGTCTAACTCATTTTTTGACGATCAAAATTAAAATGAACTGCTGATCTCGTGGACTGATCTATGAGGCACTAGTTCACGCCTTTTGTGAACTTCAACCATAAATGTTTGTTATATTTAAATTTTTCATCTTACACGTTTTTACTTATGTTCTGAGCATGCGCACGTTTAAGATTTCATAATTACTTGTATATCTATGAGTATGAGTATTAAATTATCCAATATTATTTCACAAGCTTGTAATCGGCTCAAGTATTGTATCTTAGCTATAGTTATGATATTACTATCTAAGCTGTAAGTTTCCCTAATTTAAATAAAATAAAATAAATAAATAAAATAAATATTGGATTCGAGCTCTGTCGTTGCTGTTGCAGTACCTATTCACCACACCCACCCAACTATGACCCAGCAATGAAATTCAAATTATTCACTATACTATTTATTTCATTTAGAGAGGATCGCACATCCGCTCGATATTTGAGTTAATTATAAGTTTATTTTATAAAGTAGTGTTATAGTTATATGGATACTAGTGCCTAGTAAACGCGAGTAAACAACCGATCGTCCGGTGCCGTCCGGCGACCGGCGCGGTGTCCGGCAGCGAGCGACGGCAACCGGCTATTTGCGACCACAGCAGCAGCGCCTTGACCCGCCCTTACTGACAACGTCACGGTCGCGAGAGCTCCTCGACACCACCAAAAATTAATTTTTCAATACACCTTGCTCGAAAATTTAACTAACTTAGGCAGTAAACTGAGCGATAAATGCGTTTTACTGCACTAGTGCGATTTTCTTTGTTTGTCTTTAATTTTTATGGTCTCCATAATTGTTACTCAGTCAGCCACGATCATTTTAATGATAAAAAATAAATTGAATTGAAAGAGAAAAGTATATTTTTTTTTAATTCAACAAACTGTATCAAAAATATTATCAGCCAGTAATACGAGTATTTTAATAATAATAATTTTAACAAAAAAATAGAAACCTCCTTCAAATTGCCTTATATGGTTATCTCCACTAAAAAGTAACAAATAATATAACATTCCAGATGGAACATGAAAAAAAATATTGCCAATATCCTCAATTAAATAGATAGGTAGTGTATTAAGTAAATATTTAGAATTTTGTACTTCCTTTTGGAGTCGGTGCCAGCCAAAAATTGAAGATGACGAAACTACGAGTATTAATTATTTATCGAATGAAACCTACCCGGACTTTCTTGGTAGTCGCTCCTGTCGTTATCCCTGCGTTTGGTCGGGTGCGGCATTGCATCCCGCGCAGCACAACAAAACATTTATATCATAAGCGCCCACTACACTCTCGTCCGAAGTTCTTCGACGAAGTCTCACGAAGTGTCAAATTGGTGTAAAAGTGAAGCCCGAAGTTGCACGAAGTGCCTCTCTATACTCTCGTCCTCGGCTTACTTCGATCAACTTCGCGAGTAGTGTAGTGGACGCTATAGACTATCAAAGAATTTTATTGATAGTCATATAGAAATATGTACTGACTTAACGACGACGACGACTTAAAACAGTTGCCCACGACTAATCGACGATTTTTTGGCTGGCACCGACTCCAAAAGGAAGTACAAAATTCTAAATATTTACTTAATACACTACCTATCTATTTAATTGAGGATATTGGCAATATTTTTTTTCATGTTCCATCTGGAATGTTATTTTATTTGTTACTTTTTAGTGGAGATAACCATATAAGGCAATTTGAAGGAGGTTTCTATTTTTTTGTTAAAATTATTTTTATTTTATGATTTTCAGTGTTTTATTCAATATATTTTATGTAAGTAATTAATCCTAACCGCGACACATTTTCTATTATTTTTCTTCATTATCCAAAGCTAGGTTTTGTTATTTAACAGTTTCAGTACAAAGATATTATATTTTTGGTATTTGCTTAGTTTAGACTGCGTCTTTCGTGCTTTGCAACCGCGTTTAGTTGTTTATATAATAGTTTCTAAAATAACATAAGTTAAACTGGGTAAGAGGCTACGAAGTAAGAGGTCATTTGGTAGTCCAGCTGGCCACTAAACTGACAATGCTAAGAGGAAAGAATAGCTTCGCGATCCTAACGAAATAGGTATTTAGGAAAACATTTGCTATCGCTCGTGCGCTCATACCCCCAGGAGAGAGAGAGCGAGAGCGTTGCAGCTCGCCGACAATAGATACTTTTCTTGATGAAATTCCCACTACGGGAGAAAACGGTTTTCAATTACTAAATTTCAACAAATCACTTTGACACAGTTTAAATCAATAAATTACGTTACTTGAGGTGCCTATATAAGTCTGAATCTATTGCGAATTTTGAAAAAAGCAAAAACTATAAACCTAGTCATTCATTGTGTCAATAACATACTAAAACATCATGGAGATTGGAAAATATATATAGAAGTGGAAAAACGTTTTTTTTTGTATGGACGAGCACGATTCTTCCCTTAAGCTTACAGTTTACCCCGATACTTGGGCTATTCGTAAGGAGTTTCAGGTTTGAGATGGTATCTTGAAAGTCTATCGTTAGTTGATTACAGATAGTGAACGTAGGCTGGATTCTTCTTTTTCTTCATATTGTGGATTGTAAGGTCGACAACCAACCTCACACACCCTGTTACACAATTAATATAGTACTGGGCCCTTGTCAAAACCCACTGACTTAACTCGAGTAACGTCGCCTTCTGTAGATATTAGAGCCGAGACACACGGCTTAACGTGCCTTCCGAAACACGGAGTAATCTTTCTTTTCAGACAATCGGGTGATTCAGGCAGCAATGTCCCAACTAAACTGGAGAAAGTCTCATAAGGACATTTTCGTTTAAGAGTGTCTTCACCGGGATTCAAACCCGAAACCTCCGTAAAAAGATTAAAACACTCGACCACTCGGCCATAGAAGCTAAATTATTTGTGATTTCCAATACAATATCCGAAGATTGCAGGTTCTTGTCCTGTCACGGTCGCCAATAATGTGATAAAATCGATGAAATGGAACAAGGGAAACGTAGATTTTCAGCAAACTGACAAAACAAATTTATTTCGTTGCCTAGCAACATTCCACCACAAACAGTATCGCGCGCGATGCATGTTGCTATCACTGGTTGAGGAGTTTCCGCTTTTATCTCTTATTCCATCATCAGATTTTAACAAAATTGGTATGGATCTATCCCTAAAGCACGTTCTATCGTATGAAAAAAGAATCATCAAAATCGGTTGAAAACTGACTGAGATATGACTAAAAGAATAGACGAATAACGACGCGAATGCTACATTCCATTGAGGAATTTCCAAGTTTTACCTCATGTTCCACCATCAGATCTTGACGAAATTAATATGGGACCACCTCGAGAGTAAATCCTATCGAATGAAAAAAGAATTATTAAAATCGGTTAACAATTGGCGGAGATATCTAATAACATACATAAAAAAAAAAAATACAGACGAATTGAGAACCTCCTCCTTTTTTGAAGTCGGTTAAAAACGAAGAAGCGATTCGTAGAGGTTGAATGTCCGCGAGAGTCTTTGCTCCATAATTATGCTTAGAAAAGAAACCTATTATTGTTTTGAGGTGGACGCTAATTTTAAGTAATTTTAATTTCTGTGTTACATATATTGATTGTTGTTTTTATGAGTAATCAAGTACTGAAATTTAATGAATAGTACAGCAACTGCAACTGCGCGCGATATTGTAAAGGTAGTATTTACATGAACAATTTTACCTGTATAGTATCGTAGCTTTTGTAAGGGTATCTTTCTTTACCTTCATTTTAATTATTTATTATTAGTTTTCTTACAAGTGTATTGAAAAACGTCGCACAACACACGAATCTTAGTTTTTATAACAATCTCATGACAATATAGACCCTCGCCCGCGGCTCGGGCTTACAAAAGTCACCTCGTTTGTAATTTGCCACCTACGATCCTCGAATCGTAATGTATTATTCTTGCCGTCATCATCATTTTAATTATCATGATCGAGAAAGTTGTGGAAAGACCATGTTGTGGTCCTGTGAGAGTAGATTCTTCTCCACAGTGAGCGTACACTAGTAGTAAACGTGCCAAACGTGAACAAGTTTTTCCTGTCTTTGGTATTTGTTTTGGCACCGAAAAAATATTTTTCTCTCCATTTCAAATTTAAAAAATCTGATTTTGGATTGCCACAGAACCACAACCGTTTGCTTTTTCTATTTTTGATAGATGTCGACATTTCATTACAAACACAATAGTACAATCATACTACACAAATATGCAAAATAGATTTTATCAATATGAAGGTTATCAATTTTGATAACTTGAGACTACATTTTAATACAAGTTTAACCATTTCTGTATTGTTTATGGTCAGATCATTTCAAATAATGAATAACCAAACTATTGTTTGTTAATTTAACTATAACTATAAATTGTTAATATAAATATAATAATATATAAATATAAATAAATTGTTAAAATAAATTGTTAATTTAACTAATAAGCTAAGTAAGTTTCTTAATAAAAATAACCTTCTGTGTATCTGTTTATAGAGCGTCGGTGGTCTATCTAGGACCGCTACCTCTCGTCCTAGAGATGCGGGTTCAAATATTACTAGTTATCAATGTATTTTCGAATTCCGAATTGATGTGTACGTTTATTCGATACTCTTACGGTGAAGGACAACATCGTGAAGAAACCTGCACACGCCTGCGCAGAAATACACAGGTTCTGTTGACCAACCCGCACCAGGCAAGCGTGGCAATTCAGGGTAAGCTCGAACCCCTCGGTGAAGACGTGTATGACTCGTATCAACTGGTACGTACGTCTCATCATCAGGTGAAACTGTGTGTGAAAAGAGAAAGGAAAAATATATGCTTCACGGATTAAACGGCACTAATTTAATTTTGCTCGCCTTGAAAATTAGCATATAAATATAAACGAGCGTATGTAAGCTGTTGATGGTGTATCTGCGATGTTTTAACATTACACTGCGTTAGAGAGTGCGAGCCCGCAGGCGCCACAGGTGCGATGATGACTTTATTTGGAGCGGCTTTACCGTTATTTACTACATGTTACAGTTTATGTTCATTAACATTAAACGGGTTGTGCTCTAGAGAAATCACGCGCTAACCGACGAAGATGAGCAGACGCGCCCGCGCCGCCGTCTGCTCATTACACTTTTTTTACTAATCTAAGTATAACTGGTAATAACTGGTCCAATTTAATCGTTAACTTAATGTTACGCTCATCGACACTAATTAGCTCTTTTTATGTGCCCTAATTTTTACAGCAAAATTGAAAGTTCGTCAACATGCCGTGCTCCTTTGAGATAAATTAGTAAGTATCTATAGGTATATGCAGTTTATTAAATAATTAATAACAGTACTTTTTTTTCTAAAATTTAGTACTTCATCGTTAAATGTTGTTCGTGTAATTTTCGAATCTGTTTATGTACAAGAATGCAACATTTTATGTTAAGAATACAGCAATAAATATCTATACAGCAATATGTCAAGTAAAGTGGTGTAATATAAATAGTTATTTATATTACAATATAATAGTTAATTACGAGTATAAGGAAATTCAATGTGACAGTAATTGTACAGTGTGGGTTTCCATTTCTAGTCATTGTTTACTAAGAGTTTTCTTCTTTTATAGTATATTTTGTAATGAAATTTCTGTATGTGCAATATCAAATTAAAATGTTCGAGCGCGTTGGTCCGCACATAACGTTTAAAACGTGTAATAAAATAAAGAAGGTTATTTATATTTCCACTGCAAGCACTGACTTGTTGCATTTATAGCATACTGTCCTACCCACACTCTATTGGTTTTGAACAATAAAGAATCAATACAACATAATTTATAATAAGTAAATAACAAATGAGAAAGTAACGTGGTCAGCGTAAGATATGAAGATAGCCTTATATGATAATGAGAGTGTATTTTACTCGTATATAGAAAGATAGGTATAGTGCGCGTACACTTATAGTGAACGTGTCAGCCAGTTACAAACTTATTTTGTTATTGAATAGAATGTAAAAAATCACACCCTACTTCCTTCGTTCCCTTTTACTTTGAATAATAACATTTTTATCTTATTTATCTTATCTTGATATAACGTGGTCGTCTTTTTTTCATTTTTTATTATTTAAATAAGCTTTATAAATTTTTATTGACTTATTTAAAACGAGCTGTTTGATTACTAATAGGAGTATGACTTAAACGATTTAGACATTAGTCGCCGAGATCATTTTATTTACAATTCCTCTAAGACAAAGATCGCTGTTTTTTAACGACTGATCGTTAAAGCATTTAAGTCAGGTTTTTTTTTAAATAAACGATCCAATGTGTCATGACAACCGTCAACCGGCTAATCAGCGCCGCCGCTCATTCATCGCGCGAGTCCTCTGAGACTCCGTGAATGTGACGCAGGGGCACTCATTGATAAATGATAAATACCTCCGAAATTATTTGCTTGACTACCCGAGGCCGATTCTTATTCTTTGCTAATCTTTGAATAAAATAAAAGTTAAACAATTTAAACTATAGAAAAATATTGCAAAATAATGCTACATTTATATCTGAATAAAACCGCAACCCATTTGAGCCCGCTGTCGCCATTTGGGAACATTTCTTTAAATACCCAAATTTTTTCTTTTTTTTGTATAGTAGTGTATTTGTAGTGTCACAAGTAGATGTAGAATTTAAATAAACTTTATATTTTTGCGATTTATTGGACTAAAATTGGGTGAAATAATTATTTTTATTTATTTTATTAAGTAAAGTGTAGTTTGTCCAAATGCATAAACTTTTAGATAAACCAGGATGGCCCCATTTTTAAAAAAAATTGGTACTCGTTTGTATTTGGGTTCAAATAGGTAACGAGACCCAAATAGGTATTTTAATTTTTTCTTTAGCTTTGAGCTTTTTCAATACTTCTAATCAAATTGATTACGATACTTTTCTTTATATAACTTTTCAGTACTAAACTTATTAAACTTACATACTTTTTAATTATATCTTTTGTTGCCAAAAAAACTCCAGTCGTCGCTGAAAACAATCCAGCAGAGAAGAAACAGCCGCAGCGGCCGCACTTCACTCACAAAACTCACTTCACAAACTTTTCCAAAGTTTTCGCGCGCAAACTTTTTTAAACTGCACAACACTGCACAGCGCGGCGTCAACTCGCGCTCACGCGGGGACACATCGGAGGTTAAAAGCTGGTGTCTGATGGGGCGGAGCGCCGCGTGCGGGCGGAGCGCGGCGCGGGCGTGTGCTCGGAGCGGAAGCCGCGAGACTCTGCCGCGCCGCTGGCAGTCGGCACTCAGCGTCGTCATCGCTAACGTCGCCCGCATCGCCAGTCGTCATGATACGTCACGCAGTAATGCTCCAGTTATCATTGCTTGAGCTACTCCAAGGTCATGGTCAATAGAAGCGCGCAGGTGATGACGTTAAGCTTCAAACTTGGATGAAAAGTTAAACACTCATACACATTAGGTGTCAGCTGCCGCAGTTATCAGCGTAATGCAATGATTGCGAATTTTGTAAAGTTTTTACTAAATTATTGACATAGTCATAATCGTTTATTGGTTCATGTGATTAAAAAAGATATAAATTAATACAGATACACTCATGAACCCTGTAAGGGCGCTTCAGACTACTTGCTATTTCATAAGACAAATAAGCTTATCATGATTTAGTGAATTCAGTTTAAAGAACTTTATTCTCATAAAGACTACACATAAGTCACTTAACATGAGAACTAAAGTAATAAAAAGTATACATTGGCAAATGTCCGTTTACGAAAAACATGCAGTGGGTACTTAATAAAAGAATTCCAATCTTACTCTAAGTTTGTAGGCGCACCGGCCGCTGCCGCCGATACGTACTTTGTGGTTCTGACGTAGTAAGCAAAAACCACCTACGGGGTGTTCATTTAAATGTAGAATTTACAAGGATGTGTTTTTGTAATTGAGATTTAAAGGAGTCAATATTTTTTATGTGCGATGGCAATTTATTGTACAGCTCTGCCCCCTCGAAGCATATTGTTTTTTTGCCGCCGCCGGTTCGTATTTTAGGTAGTATAAGGTGAATTTATTGAAATTATCTTGATATAAATTAAATTTACTTAATTACATTATGTTTATTCGTTCATTCGTACAAAAATGTTTGATTAATTATTGTATAACGATTTGTTTTTGTTTGTCAGTTTGTTGTGTACGGGAGTAAGTAATGTTGGAACGGGCGGCGTAGCACAGAGGAGGACGCAGCAACTCGCTACAGCAACGAGTGTAGCACAGAGGAGGACGCAGCAACTCGCTACAGCAACGAGTGTAGCACAGAGGAGGACGCAGCAACTCGATACAGCAACGAGTGTAGCTCAGAGGAGGACGCAGCAACTCGCTACAGCAACGAGTGTAGCACAGAGGAGGACGCAGCAACTCGCTACAGCAACGAGTGTAGCCCAGAGGAGGACGCAGCAACTTGCTACAGCAACGAGTGTAGCACAGAGGAGGACGCAGCAACTCGCTACAGCAACGAGTGTAGCACATAGGAGGACGCTGCAACTCGCTACAGCAACGAGTGTAGCACAGAGGAGGACGCAGCAACTCGCTACAGCAACGAGTGTAGCACATAGGAGGACGCTGCAACTCGCTACAGCAACGAGTGTAGCACAGAGGAGGACGCAGCAACTCGCTACAGCAACGAGTGTAGCACAGAGGAGGACGCAGCAACTCGCTACAGCAACGAGTTTAGCACAGAGGAGGACGCGGCAACTCGCTACAGCAACGAGTGTAGCACAGAGGAGGACGCAGCAACTCGCTACAGCAACGAGTGTAGCACAGAGGAGGACGCAGCAACTCGCTACAGCAACGAGTGTAGCACAGAGGAGGACGCAGCAACTCGCTACAGCAACGAGTGTAGCACAGAGGAGGACGCGGCAACTCGCTACAGCAACGAGTGGATCCACAAACTGCTTGAGCACCCTAATGGAGAGTATCCTAACTGATTGGAAACAACGTGATCAGAGCTTGGTTTGCAAGCACGAAAAATTCATAGAAAACGACCAAAATCGTAATCCATCCGACGTGCGGCGCGGCGGGACTTGAACCCACGATCTTCGGCCTATATGCAGCTAACGTCTTTACCAACTACACCACGGAGGGCATAGTATAGTGGCAGCGCCGAAATTCGTTCCTGCTTGTTAAAACCTTTTCCTGCTTGTTAAATTTTAAAACCTTTAGTTAACTAAATCCAACGTTTACCTGTGGTCGTCGACCACCGGTGTGTTGTAGCTTTTTTTACTACATATCGTACTAAACTTATAAGTTCTATCTTCATCACTTTAACCTCTACTTCGACTTCTTGAACCATTCATTGTTGTAATATTTCCCTAATTCAATGATTAGTTAACTCCATCATGAATAAGTTCCTTATTCATAGTGAATAAGTTACAAAATAAAACACAGTGCGATAAAAACAAAAGAGACGAAATCTGCAAACTTCCTTACTTACCGTATACGCTTTTCTTTTTTTCTCTTTCTCACTTTTCCGTGCCAGTGTTGGGCCTGAGAATACGCCCCTGGGGTACTCGTACTCCAAAAAAAACTTCCCGTGAGTCACTTATTAATCGACCACTGTCAAACACTGTCTCCGTTCCAAAAAATAACTCTTGAACCATTCAAGGGCCATCCCTCTTATATCTACAAGTGGGCATAATGTTAGAAAATATAATTTGTCAAAGAAGGTACCAGACGTTGCAGTAATTCTAGTAGGCTCCAAAAATACTGTTCATGTTGTGACATAAAAATAAAGATTTAAACAAGTATTATTATCCTCTAAAAGATCAATATTAAAATAACCACAAATTCAACGACACAAATTATAAAAACTTTGGCACTTTCCTTCCTTAGTCGCTTTGTATGACATTTCCGAAGATGAGTTGGCTATATTCTAATGCCGGGAATCACTTGGAAGGAATCAAATTACTCTCAAGCCAAAATATTCTCGAAATAACATCAGGGTTTAAGAAAAAAATAAAAAATCTTCGCTACAGCCGCTGCGCTGTGTGCAGTATATCGCTAGTTCACCACCAAGAGAAACAGAACCTTGGTGATAAATGACAACGTTTTGTCGTGTTAGCGTGGACAGCGCTGCGACCGCAAATTAAAAAAGTTGGCGCTATTACCGCCCCCGCACCCCTGACCCCGCCTCTCCGCCGCCGTGCATTGAGCTCACTTGCCAAAGAATCCCCGTTATTTGAAATGTGAGACATTTTGACCTAGTTTCTTTTATCTTAAACACCATTTGAAATGCAATATAATTCCAAAAGTTATGCAATAAAAAGCCACAAAAGTCGTAGTGTTTTTACAGTGTCAGATGTGTAGCGGCTAAAGTCGCTGCGTTCTGAACGACAGGTTGTGATTCAATTTTTTAATCCCATACGGTTGTTAAGTTAAGCCAGCTCGTCATAATTTGGCAAGCTCGAGCACTTCAGTAGTGGGAAAATATAAGTTTTCTTTTTAATATAATTAATCAGCTAATAAACCACACAACTGGCGGGACGCCCGCGTGTCAAGAAGTAGGTGGAGGCGGGCATCGATACACACGTACCCTGCGTTCCGAGACGCGCTGAAATCAATTAAAGCACCCGTAATCGCGTTCCGAATTACTGTCAGCTGTCAAAACTCATAGGTTTTTTGCTTTTCTGATCGCTGACAGCGCGCTGAAAGTCTGATTCGGAATGTACCCAGTCGCTAGTTTGGAGATAAATCATAAGACATTATTCGCCGATGTAAATATGACACTAGTAGCATACTTATTTGTTTTTTATATATCTCGCTAGAAGAAATTATTTAGTGGCATTTTCAGTTTTTTTTAGAGGCCGCTAGTTTTTTTTAGAGGCCGCTAGAGGGCGCTTTCAAGTAAACACGGTCTCCACACAGTGCTTATTTAAAAAATATAAATTGTTTATTTTACGGAAAAGTTTCAGTTTAAATCTCTAAACATTGTTTCAACTAGCAGGCACAAGTGTTTGTGACGCTTAATTTTGAGTGCTGGGTGTACAAATCGACATTAAAAAATATGATAGCAAACTTCGGTTAATAACTTTAAATTGTTTTGATATTTTTACAAGAACGCATAGTGCACGTGTTATTATAACGTAAAACTATATTAAAGTGACATTAGTGTTTATATTTATGTGTTATTTTTTAAATTAAGATAACGCTCAAATTTTTATAACCGCCAGACAATCCTTATCAACATATAGACAATTTTCACCTCTTAGCTCGACTCTCGTGGCCTAGTGGCTCGACTGTTGAACAATGCGTAACAAGTCGTGGGTTCGCATCTATGAACATCCGAAACTTTTTGTGTTTAATTTGTTTTGGATTTGCGCTACCTAGCGAAGAGTAGCGGAACTTCAAAATAAGCCACTTTAAGAAGTTTCTTGCCTGGTGATAGTACAACGGTTGGCCAGTAGAGGTCTCTAATTGAATATAAATAATTATCAAATTACACAAGACATGGAGAAATTATGTGGCAATAAGAAATGTTCTAAGCCTGTCGAAGACAAACACTACCTGATATGCACAGCATGCAAAAAAAGCTACCATCTATCCTGTACAAATGCAGAAAAGAGATATGAATCGACCATGACTAGAACCCATAAAGCAAACTGGAAATGTATGGAATGCGCCAGTAAAACAAAAAAAACATTAACTGACCCCTCCTACGTCACAATTAGAAAAAAATCGCCTGCTTATAACAATGCAACAATTAGGAAGCAAAAATGCCATAGACACGAAATCAACTGTAAATAGCACTTCAACTCCAAAAGCATCTCCCAGTACTGTAAACTTAAAAATTCAAAGTACTAATCAACAAATGTCGAGTGCTGGATGTAATCAAGATGAAACGTCAGAAATACCGTCTAACACACTTAATGATTCGCATGTGATTTCAACGCAAGAATCCTTTGACAGTTCATCGTCGCCTGAAAAGTTATCCAGAAGCTTGGATTTGACGGCTAGTGCCACGGTTATAATAAAGGAAATGAACGAGGAAATAATAAGACTACAGTCAGAAAGAAACAGCACACAAAATGAACTTGAAAACACCATACTGGAAAACAATGCTTTGATAAGAGAAATCACTGCCTTAAAATATGAAATAACTGTATTAAAAGATTTATGCTTTAAAACGCCAAACGAAAATCACAGCTTCACACACAAGAAGAAGAAGCTTAAACCAACCATGAACCGTAACCCTTACGCCCCGACGAACATCAGCAGTATGTGAATCAGACATCTGTCAGGACGATCAGCCATCAAAATTTATGGACCTGCTACTGAAAATAAAAGAACTACAAGAAGAGTTGACCAAAGCTAAGACTGAGATTAGGAAGCTGAACGCGGAAATTGACTCTATTTCTCAAAAACTGAAATCATCCCCTGCATTATTTAGAGATTACAGTAGTGAGATGGAAATACAGCCACACCCAGATCAGAGCAAAAAGCACCTCACCGCAGAAAACTATGTAGGACCTGAAAGAAAAATGCTGATATATGGCTCTCAAAGATTCGTCGGGATCGCACAAGCATTGTCAAGATTTAGAATCAATAGGAACTATGAGAAGTATAATATTTTTGCTGTAACAAAACCACATGCCACCAGCGCACAAATATTAAATTTCTCTGAAAACATAACACTAAGTCTAGGTGATAAGCTGGTCATATCTATAGGAGAAAATGACAATAACCTAGATACAGTAATAACACATCTGACACAAATTTTAAATAAATTAAAGGATAATACTATAATAATTGTGAATTTATTTAGAACTAATTATTCAAATAGGTACAAAACTGTTCATAAAATAAAAAGTTTGTGTAATGCAAATAAAAATCATCATTTTTTGGAATGCCAATTGACTCGCTTAAGTGAAATATGTAATTCTATTAACGATATCATTGACAGTACTGACTATGACAAAAAGTTCTTAGACGTTAAAGCCATTAAAAAGTTTATAGAACGTAACAATTCAGGATGTAGAGAGGCAAACAAGCAGACTAAAAATTATTACAAGGTAGGTACAATTCCATACTACTTTGCACGTATACAGGCGCGTAGAGCTGCTGCTCTGGATGGGAAACCAAACTTAGCAAAAGAGGGGGCCGTGAAGCCAAAAGGAATCCGAGGAGGGGACGCTCGGAGTGGGCTTGGGCGATAGGCCCGCTCTCGATGCGTCCGAAGGGGGTGGGGGGGACTTTTTTCTGTCCCCTGCAGCCAGGAGGGGTCGCGGGAGGAGAGGCGTGTCGGTGTGTCGTTGCCGCTCGCCCTATCTCCCGCGACCAAACGGTGGCGCACCGTTGGATGCGTTGGCGGCGGGGCCGCAGGGGAAGAGGAGTGTCGGTGTGTCGTTGCCGCTCTCCCTGTCCTCTGCGGCCGTTTCGTGGTTTTGCGGCGGAGCCAAACACCTGATCCGCTGCGGGGTATGGGACGTCGACCCATGCCCACAGCCTCTGGGCTGCTGTCTCGGGGGGTCCGTCGCCCCACAGATAGGGACCAGGAGGTAAGGCGCGCTTGGGTGTTTCTGGCGCGCCTTGCTGTAGGAGGGGAGCTTCATGCTCCACCTTGAGGAGGGGCTGCACACGCGGCCGGGCACTGGTGGGTTCGCGGATGAATGCGAAAGCGTACCCGTGTTCCCACCATACGGTGCGAGAAGGAAACACCGTGGGGTTTTAGTCGGTAGAAGTCCGACATAACCCAGTCGCCTCCCCGGGGTGGCTGGGTATCCATGAGGATTTCCCCACGCCAAAAAAAAAGGTTAGGTTAGGTTAGGTTTTTTTTTTTTTACTATTTTAGTCATTTTTTACCCCCTGATATTAATATTTCACAGAGCCACTACTTTTAATCATAGTATCCAAGTAATGAAAAAGAAAATGTGACTTGTTGATGCTGATTAAACAACATAGTTCTGAAAATAATTACAAGATTGATGAACTGCTCAAAGCTGCGGGTCATGAAGTCACCGTACCACCCAGATTTAAACCCCATAGATCTGGTTTGGGGAGATATCAAGGGACAACTCGAGAAACGAACTTCACAGTAAAGTATCACAGAATAAAATAGAGCAATTATTATTTCCTTGGATATCCTTGGATTGGAAAAAATAGAGCAATTATTATTATTCAACCAATTTCCAGTAGAAAAATGGGTAGCATGTGGCAGCCATGTCCAGAAAATTGAAGAAAAGTACTGCAAACACGATCGAATACTGGATGCCGTAATGGACGAAATGATAATCTACAAGATGACTCTGACTCGTTCTGTTGCACTGAAAGTGAACACGAATCGAGTGAGGTGGATATGGATATTATTGATACTAGTGAGGAAGAATACCTATCAAATTTGTGAAAGTAGAGGAATTAAAATTATTTGTTTTTCAAAAATGTGTGCTTTTTATTTATAATTCAAAAAATGTTTCTCGTAATTCTTTGCTTTACTGTTCAAATTCATAAAAAATTCAAAGATAAAGATAAAGATATATTTATTTGCCAAAAACATGGTATAAAGATGAAAAATTGTAAGATCGTGCATTCATGTTTTGCTAAAATACTAATAGCATGCAAAAATTTTTATACAACGCAATATTTTATGTCAATATTTTCATTTATACAATCGTCGTCATGAATTATAATTACTTACATATTTATAGGAAATATCATATATTTAACTAACTTCTAAAGAATTCGTCCATATTGTAAAACATATTTTCATTCAACCTCTTATATAACTTATTCTGGAAAAGTCTTAAATTTAAATCTCTTAAGTCCTTTGGTATTTTATTATAAACTTTTACACCCATAGTCAAGAAGCTTTTACTATTAGGTATTAGGTATTTGAACTATGTGTGCGGGATAAAATATTATAATTACAGTGACGCATGTGCATATCATAAAATTACACCGCTTAGTTTAAGACGTGATATGGCTGATCAGGTATTTTTGTACAAGATTGTCAATAATTACCTTAACTGCCCTGATCTCATTAATTGCGTGCATTACTATACACCTACTGTAGGTAATCTCAGACATAAACGCTTGTTCGGTTTTGACGCACCTAGTAGGAAAAAATAAGTTCAATATGGCTATCTGCATAGAACTCTGACTAGATATAATAAAAAATATATTGATCTAGATATATTTCATTTATCCTTAGCTCAATTTAAAAAACAACTCATTGGTACTAATGCACAGTAATAAATATTATTATAATAGATATATCTTAATTTATAGACTTCATTACAAAGGATTATAGTTAAAAAAATAATAATACAAAAGTCGGTATATTATGCAGCGTGTTGCGGAGGGTGCCGGGGAGAGGAGTGTTCTTCTTCACGGGCGTTTGATCGGAGTTTTCCCATCTCTAGTGTCAACTGACACCTAAAATATAGACTATCGATTCTCAGAACGGAAAAGTAGTTGTACATTTGTATACCATTTGTGCCTACATTTTTGAAATATTTATTTCATTATTTCATAAATTTATTATTTCATAACAATTATTTAACAAAGCTTTTTTATTTATGCGTAGTTTTTTCATTTTGAAATTATTTTTTCTAATGTGAATGTTTTGGTACAAGTAGTACGTAAACTTTTTTAATTTTAGCGGTAAAAATAGGCACCTTGACCTAAAATTACATATCTGGTCCGAATATTCTTTGACACAGCTGATCACTGGAGGTGGGGGGATTTTGGTTGGATGCCTTTGATGGTAATATACTTTTCTTTTTTTTTCTGGTATTTTCTGTGACGGGTTCTATATCTTATTATTATTATTTTTGTAAAACCTCACATTAGTAGCTAGCTAGTATACTTACTTACACGTTAACGTCTTTTAACCATAAGTGGATACCTATAATTGGTTAATTAGAATTTCTGATATACAATGTTCATTACCTGTAATTAACTGTTGGTTTCCCGAATAAAAAAAATATTAAAAAAATATTAAAATTATTATTATTATAAATCCTAGTTTTTGGAATGTCATTATACACAAGCCTATCGGGGTCTCTTTTCACACGATCATTTTCGTCACGAGCTTTCTTGTATAAGTTATGCTTTTTAATAAACATGCAAAGTTTATAGATATATAAAGACGGTAGAGATAACAATTCAAGTTTTTTAAAGAGAGGCCCGCAGGAGTCCAGGGGGTGGGCACCACATATTGCACGAATGCATTTTTTCTGAGCTATGAAAACTCTTCCGACGTCAGTGCTATTTCCCCAGAAAACAAGCCCATACCGCAATATTAACTCTACATAAGCATGATAGGTTGTTAGAGCTGTTTTCGTATTTGTAATCTTACGTACTCTATTAAGTGCATACACGAATTTATTTATTCGTTTACATACATTATGAACGTGCGTTTTCCAATTTATAGTTTCGTTTAGTGTTAATCCTAGAAATTTTGTTGTACCATTCTTTTCGATGATTTTGTTATGACACGTTATATTTAAATTGGTATTGACAATATTACGTGCTGAATTTTTAAATTGTACGTAAGTAGTTTTTTTAGGTTAATTTTTAAGTTGTTATTTTCTAACCAATCAACTATATTTGTTAATGTGCATTTAATCTCATTTTCGTGATCTTTTATAGTATGTTTCTTTTTGTCATTCGTAACAATTATGGAAATATCATCCGCGAAGAGGACGCAATGGTGGTTCGTCACTCTGGTGATACTGTTTACATATAATAAAAACAAAACTGGCCCTAACACGCTACCCTGCGGAACACCTTTTAAAACGCTTTTGTATTCAGAGGAATATTCTTTCATTTCATTATTGCGGTCTATTTTGCTAATTATTACGCATTGTTTTCTATTTGTCAGATATGACTGGAGCCATTGAAACGCATTTCCTCTAATTCCAAGAGTCTCTATTTTCTTAAGTAACAAATCGTGTGAAACGAAGTCAAAAGCCTTACTCAGGTCCAGAAAAAGACCTGTAGTGAGGTTGTTGTTATTGACATTTATGATTACACATTTCATTAGAGAGTATATAGCAAAGGTGGTCGATTTGTCCTTTTGAAAAGCATATTGTTCATCATTAATTATATTGTATTTGTTACAAAAGTTGATCAGTCTTCGGAGCATGCATTTTTCAAAAACTTTTGAAATAATAGGAATTAAAGTGATTGGTCTGTAGTTGGATATGTCATCTTTATTTCCTTTTTTGTATAAAGGCTTTACAGTAGACCTTTTAAGTCCTTGCGGAAATGTACCGGTAGAAAACGATAAATTAATGAGGTATGTCAATACGTTTATAATTTCATCTGCATCTATTTATTTTATTTTATTTATTTGGGAAAGTAAACAGCTGTATACAATATAATACATCTTTGTACATATTTCGTCATATCCTACTGAATTTGTGTCAATCAGTAGTAATATTTCAGTCTTTACTTCAGACGGGGTCATAGGACTTAAAAATATACTATTTGGTAGAGCTTTAAAACAGTTTTGAGTATTAGCTAGGGATGTCTGATTTTTTGCTATTCCTATAAAGTGATCGTTAAAAGCAGTAGCTATGTCAACCGGATTTGACACCGTTTTACTACCTAATTTGATTGGAGATTAGGTTAGGTTAGGTTTTTTTTTTTTTTTTTATTACAAATATGTCAGCCAGTGGAAAATCCTTCATGGACGCCTGGGAAGGAGGACCCAGGCAGTGCCGGACTCTTACCGGCTAAAAAACCCCTGACTGCCATTTTCTTATTACCCCTGACATGAAAGGTCAAGGCCTTTTTACATCTTTTAATTACATTAAATTTCTTATTTTTCGTTACAATTTTGGTTTTCCATATTTTGCTATTTATAATATATCTTCTCTTAGTACATTCGCTTTTCCTAATTTTAGTCCTGTTTGTTTAATTTATTGAATTTGTTTGCTATATATTCACTATATACAACAGTATATATACAATATATACGATAACATACATTGTTTTTTATTTCAAATATTTGTTTACAATTTTAGTTGAGCTATTTAATATATATTTATCTATATTCACTATATACAATATATACTATAGCCTCCTATTTACGTCCTTATTATTTTTGATTACCTTATTTGCTATTTTTGTACAATATTTTAGAAATTTGTTCCTTGTTGCCTTATTTGCTACTATAGAAGATATATTATTAACATTAATTTCTTGTTCTATAACTATTTCTATATCTTGTCTTTCTTTACTAAATATGGGACACTCTGTCAATATATGTATAATACTTTCTTTTATTTCAGGGTCACAGACACATGCCGGACTCTCCTTGCACCTGAACCGATTCAAGTACTCGGAGAATCCGCCATGGCCTGTCATCACTTGCACTATGACGGGATCTAGCTGGGTACTTCTTACAACTGGATATGCTGAGACCGCGTCTGGAAAGAAGACTTTTGTGGTAGCAGCCGTTTCTTCAATTTTGTACCGTTTGTTCCATTCGTCAAGCGAGTCCAAACGGATTTGACGCTTGGCGAATGAGACAGGACATTTATCGTAGTGTGGCCGTGTTTTCAATTTTAATGCAGCACTCTTCGCGAGTCCATCAGCTCTTTCGTTTCCCTCCAACCCCACGTGGGCCTTGATCCAGTAAAGTTTAATATCTCTGTTTCGCCGTTTGCTTGTAGTCAAGTTAGATCTTATCTTGACCGCGAGGGGGTGGAGGGAAATTCCGTTTGCGACCAGCTCTAGCGCCGATTTAGAGTCACAAAAAATGCTGCATTCCTCCCTTTTGTGTGCGAGAGCCAACTCGGTGGCTCCGAGTAGAGCAAGCAGTTCCGCCTGAAAGACAGTGCAGAAAGGCTCCAGCTTATATTTCTTGGTTTGGGTTTCCGCGCCACCATCCCACAAAGATAGCGCCGCGCCAACCCTCCCCTCGATTTTACTGCCATCAGTAAAGATTCGTAGCTGGTTGGTTTCGTGCTGAGCCATTTCTGCACTGTCTGTCACGCTCCCTATGTTAATTTCTGCATGCTCAGCCGGATGTGGTGACTCAGTATACGGCACAAGCTTCTCCACTTCTCTGTCTCCCACCACTCGCTGAGAATAAGCCTTTTTTATCTCATAAAGACTAGCTGCCTCCCTGATCCTAAGGTCCAATGGAAGCAGACCCGCAAGGGTAAGAGCCGAGTTTAGGGATACAGTTCTGTACGCTTTAATGATTTTTTGGGTGAATCCCCGCTGAACTGCATTGAGCTGTTTTTGAATGCCGATCTTATTCGTCGCCTGCGCCCACGCACACGCCCCATACATAATTATAGGTTCCACTACTGCTGTGTATATCTCCGGTTGGAGGCCCCAATGGATTTTCGCTGCTCTAGACAGTTGCTTGTATACGTTCAATGCCTTGCGGCACACATTAGTTGCGTGGGCATTAAACGTAAGCTTGTCGTCTATAGTTAAGCCGAGTATTTTCATCTCTCGAGACAGCTCTATCGCTTGCCCACCCATGGTCAAATGTGGTGAGTCGTGTTTCAACTTATTCGTGATAACCATTGCTTTTGTTTTTTGTGGTGCAAACTTGAGTTTATTTACGACTCCCCACGCCCGAACATGCGCAAGCGCGCTATTTGCTCGTCTCTGCACCTCTGTAGCCGTGTCTCCGGATAAAATCAGAACCACATCATCGGCGAAAGCCTGGCAGTAGTCTCCCTTTGCAGTCAGCTCCTTAAGAAGTGGATCCAAAAGCAAGTTCCAATATGTTGGTCCCCCTATGGAGCCTTGTACACACCCCTTCGAAGTCTCCCTGACACACTCCTCTCCGGCGTATCGAACCCGTACTTTCCTATCTGTAAGGTAGTTGTCCACCAACCAACAGAGATTCTTAGGGCATTTGGTTTCTGCAAGTCTGCATATAATCGCTGGCCACCACGCGCCATCAAAGGCTCCCTCTATGTCAAGTGATACCACGGTGATAAGTTTCTTGCGTTTTAAGTTTTCTTTTATTTGCTGCATCATGGCATAGAGGGAGTCCTCGGTGCCGCGCTGTGGTGTGAACCCAAACTGCTGATTGCTCATTTCTGGAAGGATGTGCCATCTAATCCTCCGAATGAGCATTTTTTCTAATATTTTGCCTAACACAGGCAGTAGGCCAATCGGCCTATACGATTTTGGGTGGGTGTACTCCTCTTTGCCCGGCTTGCGTAGAACGACCACTACCGCCTCCTTCCAGATCTTGGGGAAGTAGGATAGACTGAGGCATTTATTTACGAGGCATAGGAAAAGGTCGGGACTGTGAGTGATGGCCGCTTTACAGATGTCGGCTGTGAGTCCGTCCGCACCCGGGGCCTTTTTTGGGTTGAAGCTCAACACTGCCCATTTGAGTTCTTCCGCTGTGAACGGTGGATCGCATGACTCACCATGTTTCCACTCATTTGCTTTGCTTGCTTCTTTTCGTATCTCTTCATGGGCTGCATTGTCCTCCTCCCTTTTGTCCTCCGGGTAGAACGTCTCTGCCAGCAATTTTGCCGACTCCCGTGCTTCTAGTACTTTACCATGCTGGTTAGGTTAGGTTAGGTTAGGTTTTTTTTTTTTTTTTATTCAAATTATCCACCGATGTTGGGGTCGGTGCCATTTTTTTTTATTTTTTAGTTTTAGCAGACTTCTTGGCATTATAGTGTTCATGATGGCCTTTCTTTTCGGCCAGTTTAAGATTTTACTTTACACAGTATGTCCTACTAAACATTCATTTAAGTATATATTTTCAAATACTTCTATACAAACAAACTAAGAACTAAGGCTGTACATACATTTTATTCATATATATATATATATATTTTTATGTGTTTTCATATCAACATGATATTAGTTCACATTCTTTTTTTATTTTTTTATATATTTTTTTTTTTTTTGTGTATTTACTTGACAAGGTTTTTAACTAAATTTTATTGCCTATGCTTATTCTATACATGTTTCGTGTATATACTAGTTATATACAGTATACATAGTTTTCTTACCTATTTTTATTTCTTAAACACGCGTGCTCCGTGACTCGAGTGCAGAATTTTATAAAGTCGCTTCTTGTGTGTACGTTTTCAAGCCATTGCTTGAGGTCACTTTTCTTCATGGCGATTCCATGTTTTACTTCCAACTCTGTTCTTATCGTTCCGAACTTGGGACATTCCGTCAAGAGATGTACTATATCTTCTTCCACACTCGGATCACAGATGCATGCAGAATCTTGCTTACATTTGAACCTAACTAAATAGGAAGAAAAGCCACCATGACCAGTCAATGCCTGAACTAATTTTGGTTGTATGTTTATTTTCTGCAGGACCTTATATGCCAGGTGCACATCCGGAAGAAACAATTTGGTGATTTCCGCAGTGCTCTCGGATGTGTACCGCGTCTGCCATTCTTGTATCGAATTGATACGTATGATTTTCTTAACATAGGAGACGGGGACGCTCCGATAATTGGCAGCTGTTTTCATGTTGAGCGCGGCGTCTTTGGCCAGGTGGTCCGCTCTCTCATTCGGTTAGGTTAGGTTAGGTTTTTTTTTTTTTTATAATAAGACATTGGAGAAATAGTGTATTGAGAGTTTTGCGCTTTCGGTTTACGCTTTGCTCTCAACTACCTTTATTTACTGTTGATTTAATATTGGTCTGACAAGAAAAATATTGTGAAGGCTAAATTTAATATGCAGGAAAGTGAAGACTTTTATTTATTAAATGATTTAAGATTCTTAATTATATACGTGATGTGAGTGTGGAACGTGTTTAACGTTGTTTGTTTGGAAATTATTTCGTTTAAATTATATGGATTTAATTTAAAAATTGTTGAAGCCGTAGTGTGCTCACATCGTGTTTTTTCGAAACGAATGCATTCCTTTATTAGGTGTGAAAGGGATTGAGGGGTCTGATTGTCGCATGGACAAAAGTTATCTGCAGTGATTTTGAATCTATTGAGGTATTCTTTGTGATAGCCATGGTTAGTTAGAAACTGTGTGATAGCGAAGTATGGTTTTACTTCCGATAAATATGAGCTAAGTATTTCGAAATTAGGTAGCAATGATTTTGTGTATAAGCAGTTGGAAGGGTTTTCATAGAGATCTTTTGCCGCTTCTTGCGATAGTAGTCCATTCCTATATTTGACATAGCTAATTGGTACTTCAAAATAGTCCGGTTGCTTATGGAGACGTGCAGTGGCTTTGGCAGCCGCATCCGCTGACTCATTGCCAGGAATACCATTATGAGCACGAATCCACGTAAAATCGATAGTTATGCCCGTCTGTTTAGCTTTGTGTAGGCAATTCTGTATTTTAACTGCAAATTTGTTATGGCTATAAGAATTCCGCAATTCTGTTAGCCCAGATTTACTGTCGGATAAAATAATAAACTTAGCGGTATTTACATTTTTGTCTAGTATCCATTCACAAGCTTTAAGGATCGATAGTAGTTCCGCTTGGAAGACCGAACATGACGAGTGTAGTTTGTATTTTTTAATGATTTTTGTACCATCTGGTCTAATAATAGCAAGTGCAGCACCGACATTATTGTCAGTTTTGCTGCCGTCTGTATATATTTGCCATGAATCCCTTATGTTAAGTTTAGCAAATTCTTCTAAAGAATTCACTTCGTTGAAAGTAATGCCAGTTCTTAGAGATGGATGGAGAAGTTCAGATGGTGATGCTGGAGTTTCAAGTGGAATATCAGAGGGTAAAAACTGACAGGTGCCAGATAATTTTGAATTTTCAATGTCAGATATTTCTTTGATTTTCGCAGGGAGCGGGATTAACTGCGCTAAGGTGATCGATGCAGGGGTGCTAATGGTACGAAATCCTTGTACAATTTTTATCGCGAATAGTCTTTGTAGTGATAAAAGTTTTTTGTAGACCATTTTATATTTCAGTGAGTGCGACCAAATTCCGGCTGCGTAGCAAATTATAGGTTCAATAACTTGAGCATACAAAATTTTAAGGTTTTCTGGATGTTCACCCCAAGTAGGCTTTACGAAAGTTACTAATTTGTTATACAGTTTTTTAACCTTGTCAATTAGAAGATCTGAGTGTTTTATAAAGTTTAGTTTGCGGTCGATAACGACACCTAAGTATTTAATATGACTGAAAAATTGTAATGTTTTGTTTTGGACTTTAATTTTACATTTCTGAGACTTGTTGGTGAATCCAATTGCCTGTGTCTTGTCAGGACCAAATTCTAACTTCACGCTCTTTCCCCATAAAATGATAATGTCTAGGGCACTGTTTAATTTAGATTCTAGTTCAGTGATTGAGTTGGAATGACAAATTAGCAAAATATCGTCAGCGTAGGCCTGTAGGTGACATCCAGGGGGTAGTTCGCAAAGAAGCAGTTGATCCAGGATGAGATTCCACAGCGTGGGACCGCATACCGACCCTTGAATGCATCCTCTGGTCATAGTTTTACTGACCGTAGTGTCAGCTAAATTGATTGAGACCTTTCTATTTTTAATGTAATTGCGGAGAATATTGTAGATGTTACAAGGACATTTTATATTTCTAAGCCGATGAAAGATCGCTGGCCACCAAGCGTTATCGAATGCGGATTTGATATCAAGGGATACAGCTACAACATGGCTATTATTAGATTTGGCCTGTTTAATAGTTTTCAGGGCGCAGTCGATAGCCATCGTTGTACAAATCTGTTGCCTAAAGCCAAATTGATTAGGACATGACTGCTTGGTACATTCTAAAAAGTAGTTTAATCTGTTGATGATGAGTTTTTCAAGTAACTTGCCAAACACACAAATAAGTCCGATTGGTCTAAATGCAGAAGTTTCGGTATGAGATGTTTTATTAGGTTTAGGTATAATCTTTGCGTAGGCAACCTTGAAGATCTCGAGTCGCTGAAGACACAAAATTTTTTCTCCTTTGCCTTCAACGCCATGTGTGACGCCTCTCTTATTGCAAAAAGTTCCGCCTGGAAGACCGAGCAATATGACTCCAAGCCGAATTTCTTCGCTTTAATCTCCCGGTCCTCCAAACGCCAGGTCAAGGCGGCTCCCGTCCTACCCTCTATTTTGCTCCCGTCGGTAAATATTTGTACGCCTTGTAGGCCGTGAGTTTGTACTGTCTCTTGGTTCAATTCTTCCAGACACGTGAAATCAATTTCTACTGCAGTAGCCGGGTGTTGTGCTTCCAGGAAGCTGGCTTTCCTTTCCAGTTCGCGATCGCGGATTATGTCTGGTATAGGATTCCCACGTTTAGTTTTAAACATTTGGGCGGCCTCCTTAATCCTGAGATCCAACGGGAGCAGACTCGATATTATTAGGGTTGAATTAAGCGAAGCCGTCCTGTATGATTTGGCGATCTTCTGGGTAAAACCTCTTTGCATAGCGTTCAGCTGCTTCCTGACCATCCATTTTCCAGTTGCCCCCGACCACACGCTGGACGCGTATAGGATAATGGGTTCGATAACGGCTACATATATCGTCCTGATCACCTCCGGGCTTAGACCCCAGTCAACTTTCGCTGCTCTAGCTAATTGTTTGTACAAATTGGTGGCTTTTTTACAGATATAGGACACGTGTTGGTTATAGGTCATTTTGTTGTCTATAATGAGTCCTAGGATCTTCATCTGGTCCACCAGTTCGATCTGTGTGCCACACATGTGAACGACTGGGTTGTCAAATTTAAGTTTCCTGGTGATCACCATTGCGCTGGTCTTGTGCGAACTTTAACTTATTTGCATTTCCCCAGTCACTCACCAGTTTCAAAACTTTGTTGGCTTGCAGCTGAATTTCCAGGGCAGTATGCCCACTGAAGATCAGGACGATATCGTCCGCAAACGCTTGGGAGTGCACATTTTGGCTGTCCAAGAGATCCAGCAGCGGGTCCAATAGGATATTCCAAAAAGTTGGACCCCCTATCGATCCCTGGATGCAACCCTTTGTGGTGCTTTTTGTACACTCTTTACCTGCGTATCTAACCCTAACCGTTCTGTCCGCGAAGTAACTATCGACCATCCCACGCAAATTAACCGGGCATCCCTTGTTCATGAGTTCGCATTTGATCGCTGGCCACCAAGCGCTGTCGAAGGCGCCCTCGATGTCTAATGACACAACAAGATTAATTAATTTTTTATCTACATTATCCAAAATGTGGTTTGTCATATCGTATAGGGCGTCCTCCGTACAGCGCTGGGGTACGAATCCATATTGCCTCGGGTTAGATTTTGGCAGAACGTGCCATTTCACTCTCCCGATGAACATTCTCTCAAGAATCTTGCCGAAGATGGGAAGAAGCCCTATGGGTCAGTGCGCCTTTGCATTGGTATAATCATCCTTCCCCGGCTTCCGCAAAACAATAACCGTAGCTTCCTTCCACGCCTTCGGGAAGTATTCAAGCTCTAAGCATTTGTTTGCAATCGCCAGGAAAAGATTCTCATCCACCATTATGGCTGAAGCGCATATGTCGGCTGTTAGACCGTCGGACCCGGGGGCTTTTTTCGGGTTACTTCTTCTCACAGCACTCCGAAGTTCTTCCAATGTGAAGGGTGGGTCACGAATATCCACATTCGTACATTCCTTCATGCGGCTTGCTTTTTCTCGTGTCAATTTATGACGCTGGCCTTCGTTGAGTTCTGTGTCGTCGGGAAAGAATGTTTGAGCGAGATGTTCTACTGATTCTTGCGGTGTCAGTGCTACTCCGTCCTTGGTCAGGGGCAGATCTCCAAATCGCTTAGCCGTGTTTGCAATTACTCGGTAAATTCCCTCCCAGAGGGTTTCCCTGTCTTGCTTAGTGCAGAACTGCTTCCAACTCTGCGTTTGAGATAATTGGACCTGTTCTTCATATTTGGCCTTTGCATTCAGGTATTCCTCCACCATGCGAGGACGTCTGTTGGGCGCTGCATTAGATATCCTACGCTTTTTTGTCACCATTTCTCTTTTCAACTCCTCAAGCTGGGTGGTCCACCAGGGAAAGTGATCCGGGCTGCGCTTCTTCTTCTTGGGGATAGACTTTAGGCTAGCTGATGTTATTGCTTGGGTGTATTTCTCAACAAACTCCTCTAACTCTTCAGTATTCTCTATAGCCTGCAAGGATCCCAGATCGACCGAGCATGCTCTGAATGCTTCTTCAACCTCATTCCGAAATTCACTCCATTTCGCCTTTTTAGTGTTGAAGATTCTAGTGCTCGACTCGATACGGGAAGCCTTGGGCTTTTCGAGGTTGAGTTCCATTTTAATGGTATTGTGATCTGAGCTGGTTATCTTTTTGTCTACCTCCCAATTGCGAACTCGAGCCAGCACCTCCGAGGTGCACACTGTGATATCCACATTACTCTGTAGGACCCTTCCTCCCCTTACTGTATCAAAGGTTGGATCTGAGCCCTCGTTGAGGATGTGCAGATTCAGCTCGTTCAGTGCGCCAATCAGTTCTTCGCCCCTAGAATCCTCGCTTCCGCTTCCCCACCATGTGCTCCAAGCATTCACATCGCCGCCTATTAGGATGTGCTTAGTAGGAATTAGCTTGATGATTTTTTTCAGTTGGTTAATATATGGGCCAATCGGGAGAGTGTCTTCGAAGTATACGGATACAACGCCCAGTCTCCATTGGTCGGTTTCCAATATTGCTGCCGCGATGTTTTCCGTGCACCAGGATGGTTCCGTTATTACGTCTACCTCTTTATTATACACTATTATGGCTGCTTTAATTGGCTTTTCTCCCTTCCGACGACACTGAACGGTCCTGGAGCCAGAATACTCCCCCACTACCCCCGAAGAGCCCACATACGGCTCCTGAATTAGTGCGACGCTTGCCTTCAGTTTGTTGGCACCCATCATCAGTTCTTGTGTAGCTAATTTTTTCCTCTGTAGGTTTGCCTGGAGCACAAGGTACCGAAGCAGGTCTGGAGGAGCGTTTCGACTCATTGGGACCACCTTAGCAATACGCGATTGCGGATCGCGCTAAGGCGTCCCATTTCTTCCTTATGGGGCAATCATTACTAAACGCGTTGTGGGTTTTATTGTCCTTCTTTGCCCTTATGCAGTTCTTGCATGTTGGTGCCTCGCCCACCGCGCGTTCTGGGCAGTCTTTCGCTAGATGCAGTCCCCCGCAGTGGCTACATAAGTCCTCGGTTTCTGTGCATCTTTTCCGGCCATGGCCATATGCAAGGCATCGTGTGCACTGTATGACCGGTGACTGGTCCAGCACTTGTACTCTCTGCAAGTCCACGTGAATCCTTCCTGCCGAAGTGAGGGCTCTCCATACCTTCGGCGAGACTTGGAGTACTACGTGGCACTCATGCGGGTTCCTTGCCCTCCTTCGATATTTGGCTGTTACTCTGAACTCCGATTCGGGGATATTTTCCAGGATCTGGCTGTTCTGAGTTCTAATTGCTTTAATAATTTCCTCGTCGGTATTGTAAGACAACAAGTCCTTAACAATTACCAACGGGTTCTTATTTTGCATGGTCTCAGTTTTTAAGCCTTTGTCCTGGATCCTGGTTGCGACCCTCGAGAGCTCATCCTTGTCGAGGCAGCCAACTATCACTTTCTGTTCCCTCGCCCTCCTAACCCTATCCACCCGGATACCCGTCTCCTTCGCGTCAACTGCCGACCTTATCTTACTGATTATTTCTTCACTGCTGTCATCTTGCTCTGATGAAACAATCAGCGAGTGAATTGGAGCTCTTGGCTTTGTGGTGGTAGCTCCACTAGTTGGTACTGCCTGCGGGTTGACGGATGTGACTGGTATTGCTGCAGCTTGGGCGTAGCTAAGGGCTTTTTCTACTTTTGCCTCGATGTTACCTATCCCTTCTTCAGTTCTAAGAGCACTCCGAGAACATTTTCCGAGCTTGCTATTCAAGTCTGCTTGCACATTTTCTAAGCTGGATTTAATGCTTTTGCCAGTGTCATTTAAAATGATGTTCTTTACTTCCCTGATTTCTTTAAGTATCTCCTGGCTGTCGACATCTTGCACAGGCTCTTTGTCTATGGCTATGACTCGAGCAGGCTTAGCGCGTGCTTCTTTGCCCTCCGATTTGGGAATCAACTGGTACATGTCCTGAATACATTGCCATACCGTCTGTTTAATTGTTCTTGAGATGTTACCGGACATGTCAAGCTGTGCCTTTGCCTTTTGCATGAGAGCTCGCCCCTCGGCTTCGGGTGTCCTGGATTTGACGACGGTATTTGATTTAGTTTTTGCCTCCAGCTTATCTATGCTCTTACGCACCTGGTCTCTTGACTGAGGCGTCGTCAATTTTGGGCTTTCCTCGGCTTGACTAGCCTGCGAGGATGTTGTTGAAGTTGTCGAAGTAGAGGGTTGCTGCGTAGCATTCCCAGGTGTTCTGGCTATCAGGGACATGTTGTCAAGTGTCCTCACGTGTATAAGGCGTGAGCGTCAAGGTAAGCTAACTTCCCGGTTCAAAAAAGCCGTTCAGTCAAAGTAAACAGATAAATAAAATAGTTAAATAATTAAATTGTAAACCGAAGGGTCAAAAACAATATAGAGCAATACTCAAAATAAAATAAAGAATAATAACAACTCTATCAAAGAGTTAGGTCTTAATAACTATAAACAATACGTAAAATAACACTATATATTTATATTTCCTGTTAGCTACTGGTCAAAACAACCTAATATTTAAGGTGGTGCCCTCAGGAATAAAAACAGAAAATGTAGAGTCAAGAAAAAATTTTTGGCTCTATGTAGAGTCAATAGTCAACGCCGACGGATAGCCCTCCTCGAGCCCTTTTCGGGGACACCAAGCACGGTTCTCTACTCCCACTAGTTCCGGAGATATGGCCTTTTAAAGTTTTCTGGTTTCAATCCAAGATGGCCGCCAAAAATGGTTACTGTTCGTTTTCTCCGGAACTATCCAACGGAAAAATCCCGTGTTTGGGTTTAAATTTATGGGCTCGACGAGACCTACCCAACGGTGGCCGAAAATTCAGTTTTCAGCCTGAAAAATTTTTGACGCCTGAAATTGCCTGAAGACCGACCAATCTGGTAGATTTAGCTAGGGGAAGGTCAATAAAAGAAACCCCAGCTCTCTGCGACCTCTGGTTCAGGATTTATTGATGTTTAAAACTTTTCCAAAATGGCCGCCGAACTGTCAAACCTTAGGTTTGACGGCTGATAACTCCCGATCCAGAAGTCCCAGAGATCCCGCGTTTGAACCTGGTTAATCAGCTCGACCTCCTCTTTTAGATAAGACCGCTTTCAGGACCCTGAAACTTTTCGCCTCCGATCCGCCTGAAATTCAGGATATATGTAGATGGTAGTCCTGCAATCCCGGAAGTGAAATCCAAAATGTCCTGCGACTTTTCGTTCGGGAGTAATCGCGGATCAGAGGAAAACAAGATGGCCGCCGAGCTGTCAAGCCACGGAGAGAATTGGCGATATCACGCCAACCAATGGTCGTAGAGACTCGCGGTTTTGACTGTACAGCACGGCTCGACCCTCCGCACGTTAAGAAACAAGTTTCAGGCTGAAAAATTTCTTGGCCCTGAAAACACCTGAAACCAGGTCGGTCCGGTAGAAGTACAAAAAATAAGGCCGCCCGTGGAAATCCGGGTTTTCTAACTTTTACGGTTCCGGAGCCATCAATTTTTTAATTTTGGAAACCAAAAACCAAGATGGCGGATTTTGTTCAAATCCGTCAATTCAAAAGCTACCGGCCCGTAGTTTGGGCTTAACTAAGCTGGAATATGTCAATTAGAGACAACCAAGTCGTTAAATTTTGATTATTTCTATTAGTTTTGAATTAGACTCGAAAAATGACTAAAAATTAAATATCTCCGGAACCAAAAATGATAAAAATACAATTTAACCGCCAAAAATCGTCTAAAATACACCGCCACAATACACAATAATAAAACGAAATATTTCCATATAAAAATTTGGAGAAATTAAAATAAATGTGTTTTTAATGTAAATTTTATTAATTAGACAAAAATAAACAATATAAAAGTCTGAAAATATTTTTAATGCGTTATATAGGCTAGCGCGCAACAGATTACAAGATTTAAATGTATGATCCTGCCTAAAGTTTTCCTGTTAAAAGGGGTCAAAGTTTCAAAATTTAAATTTAAATATTAGCCAAAATAATAATCGTAAAATTATTTTAAGAGTACCGGTGTATCCAGGGCTGTCCGGCGCTGATATCTGCGTCCCCAAAATGATCCGCACGCCGCTCCTTCTAGGTGCACGTGTCCACGTGGTTTTCGGTTTTTCGGGAATTCCCGAAAATTGGTCAACTGGATTTGGCTGAAAACCACCAAGTAGCTGCTCCTCAAGATATCCCACCTGGGAAAAAAAGAAAAAAGTGGGGTCGTCGCTTTGGTTTTCGCACCACAGGCCTCCAAAGATTTCAAAAACTTGTAAGTTTTTAGGTTAACCTGTTTTTCGCACTTTGCCACTAACACTAAACATGCCGCGACACAATACTTATGTACAATTATGGGGCGCGTGATTGCGCAACTTTTGACACCAGAATCACTGAAATCCGATCACAAATGCCGATTTTATCAATTTTTTAAAGCGGAGCACGTGTATTTCGTGGCTTTCACGGGCGCGGTCGGGCCAGAACTGGGTTAGGTTAGGTTAGGTTAGGTTAGGTTAGGTTAGGTTAGGTTAGGTTAGGTTAGGTTAGGTTAGGTTAGGTTAGGTTAGGTTTTTTTTTTTTTTTTTTTTTATAATTAAAGTTCAATCCTGCAGACTCTGTGGTCCGCACTTTTTTATGTTTAGTTTTATTATATTTTTATCATCAATCACTCATTTTTTTCGCTCCGCGTAGCGGTCTAGCGGTGGTATTGCTAGACTGACAGTGAAGGTACAATTATTAGTCATCACTTACATACTAAATTAAAATTAAAAGAATACAATACACACAAAAATAAGTTTTTTTTTTTTTTTTTTTTTATGACTTATTATAGGTTTTTGTAATGTTAGTTTTTTTTTTTTTTTCTTGTTCTTTTGGTTTTTTTTTCCTTTTTGTCTTATTATAGGTGTTTTTATGTTAGTTTTTTTTTTTTTTTTTTTGTTTTTTTTTTATATATATATTATTATTATTTACATTTCTAGGTATTATTCTTATTTCTAGGGTTTTCTGTTTGTCTTTTAAGTAAAGTTTTATCACTATTAAATTATTATTAATGCATGCTTTTATATACAATACAGTAAATAGTCTCTTTCTGCAGACATCACTATGTCCGCCCCTTTTTTTTTTTCAGATGTTTTGTTTGGGTGACGCGAGCTGGGACGCCGCTGCCGATTCCCGAAGGCTCCGGAGGATTCCGTCCCTGACTTTCTCGTCACCACGTCTTATTGCCATTTTAAGGTTATAATCTTGGATTCGTGTCGTCGTCGCATTCTCCGCGCGAAGTATCAGACGAGCGGTTGCATCATCGTTTGTGCTGTCGGTGTAATATGTGCAGCTTTTTGTGTGCCTAGAGATTGCGACGACGGCATGAGGGACGCTTTTTATGAGGTCGGTCTTTCGGGAGGTCGTACGTACAATAACCACGGTCTCATAAGTCAGTCCCTGTGCTTCATGTATGGTTAGGGTGCGGGATCCCGGTTGCTTACCGTAGCCCTGACTGATCAAGAGTGCTTTCTCAGCCTGAGTGTGGACGAGGTATAGGGTATCATCCGTTGCTGGGATTTCCGCTCCCGTGTGCCTTTTCAGCGACAGGGATTTGGTGAGAGATTGAGACGAGTATATGCCACTATATATTTCACTGAGGGCATATGCTACGTCTTGCGGGTTTCTGTACGTACAAAGGAGCTCCTTTGTAATATCGGTTATTAAATTTGGCCTGTTGTAAAGCATAGGGAAGATGTTGTTTCGGTCAATGTAAGGGAGCTGGTTGTTGTCCCCTATGAGAAGGGCTTCGCTGGCTTTGGCGATTTGGATGGCCATTACTATGGAACCGAAATGATTCATAAGGGCCTCGTCCACCATAAGGCGTGTACACGATTCGCCCTTATGAAGACCATTCACCAGTAGCGATGCCATGGTGCGCACGCGTTTTTTAGCGCGATCGCCAATTCTGGGCTCCAGCTTTTCCCTAAGGTCCTTTGCGGCCTCGGTAGTTGTTGTCACTATGACATCCTTCTCCGCGTCCACTTGCGACATAACCCACGTAGTTTTTCCGCAACCAGGGACTCCGTTGACCCAAGTGATAGTGGGTTTTACCCAGTGCACAGGCTTTCCGCCTTCGAACAGGTCTCCCGCCATGGTTTTTGCCATTGCGAGTACCCTGTCTTCTAGCATAACCTTTGTGCACTTTGCAACCACCACAATCGGGTCATTTGGGGGGGTGTCAAAGATATCTGCGCCTGCGCTTTCTGACTTCTCTTCATCCTTGGCCACAAAACCGCATGTCCCGCTGTAAGCCGCCATGTACGAACCCGACATGCTGCCCATGAGGACTTCCGCTTTGCCAGTATCGTAGATAGCTGCCTCAGCTTCTCTTAATCGAACCCGCAGCAATCCCAGAGTGTTGCGGCGGTAGTCCTGCAGGATTTCCTCGCAGGTGTCCGCAATCACCTTGCGAGTAGCTTCTGTTACTGCTACGAATTCGATGAAAGCATTTATCATGTGGTCCTGTGGCTCGTAAGCCGGTCTAAGCTTTGGTGCAGCCACCTGTCCTTTATCTGCGAGAGTGCGGATACTTTGTGGGGGCTCGGATTTTTGACGTGGAGTCGGTCTTGTGAACTCCTCGACCGCAGTTTCCATTGACGAAACTCTTCTCAATGCCCTGATCTTTTTAGACACAATGTTTGGAATAGCCTGGAAGGACTTATTAAGGGTCGCTAACGCCGAGTGTAAAATATTGATTTTCGTGGCTTTGGTGGTATTCTGCGACGCCTGACTCTCCATTTGCACCCGTTGTTGTAAACGTTCAGACCCACTGATGGTCGGGTTGACAATCGGGTGGTCCCAGCAGTCTGTAGGGACTTGTGTGGTGGTGCTTTGTCGGTGGGATTGGGTCAAAAGATAACTAAGGCTCTGGCCTCTGTCCTCGTACATCACTAACTCGTGATACTTCGATGCCAGGAGCGCGCCCTCGTAGTCCTTTGTTTCTCCTGTAATATACCCCACGGTCATCGCGTCCACACTGATCTTTTTCGGAGTTGTTTCCGGCGTTCCCCGGCTCTCTATGTTTGTTAGCACCGTGCTTACTTGTTCGAACTCGGTGATGCGGTCACACGCGAGGAATAGCACGATAGTCTTATTATTCTTTCGTACTATTCTGCCCGTGTGGTTTTCAACTGTCACCTGAGGAAGCTGGTCGAACACTTTGCGCCGCATGGTGATTTTGCGTGTGCTACCGTTTAATAGAGCTCCTAGGCCGGGGGAAATCCTCACGTTTCTAGCCATGGCGTTGCAAAAGGCTATCCCTAGACTTTCGGTGTTATTGTCCATGAACAGCGCGACTCCTCTAAGCTTGATTCCAGGTCTACCCTCTTGAGCTAGTGCAAGGATGTCTGTGACAGGGATTGGCTTATGTGTTGTTAATGTTGCTGTTTGTGCTAAAGTTTGTGGTACTGAGGTTTGGGTTGATGGATCTGAGGATGGTGGCGTAGTCAGGGTGCTATTACGGCGTGATGCTATAGCCACTACTGATTCCATAAACTGTAAGAGTTTAGGTCTCGACTTTTTGCACTCCATGATGTTGTGTAATGTGTGTTTGTCCAAGTCCGTGTGTAGTTGTTGTTGTAGGTTGTGCCTAGCCACTTGGAAACGTGGGCACTCGAGCAGTATGTGCCATACTGACTCACTGATGCTGGGGTCACACTCGCATCCTGGACTTGCCTTCAGGTTGAATCTGTGAAGGTACTCCCCGAAACCGCCATGTCCTGTTAGGAGTTGGATCTGGAGGTGATTCGGTTTTGTTTCCCGTACGATGCGGTAAGCTTTTGCCACATCCGGAAAAAACACTTTCGTGACCGAACCTGTCATAGATGTATCGTATCGATCCTGCCATTTCTGGACAGTTTCGTTACGGATTTTCCTCCTTATGAATGAGAGTGGGACCGCTGCATAGTCAGGGTTTTGTGTCGTTTTGCTCGCGGCTGTTTTAGCGAGTTCATCTGCTCTCTCGTTTCCTGGTGTACCCACGTGCGCTCGTAACCAGAATAGCCGCACCTGTCTGCCTTCCTCTCTTATCTGAGCGATGCTCTCCTTTATGGATTTGGCCAGGGGGTGGAGGAGCTTAGGGTTGGTCAACAGATCCAGCGACGATCTTGAATCGCTTAATATGTTGGCCACTTGCCCATCACTCTCCTTTACCCGTCGGACAGCTCTATGGAGTGCGTACAGCTCCGATTGGAAGACAGTACAGTTTTGGTCGAGACTAAAGATTTCATGGGCGGTTTCCTCTCCATCCTCCCACCATGTAAGGGCAGCTCCAACTTTGCCCTCCATTTTACTGCCATCTGTATATATTTGTGGTCCAGTAATTTGGAGGGTTGTTTGAGTGTCGCTATCCATACCCTCCAGGAGCTCGTACTCAGTTGTTATTTGAGTTGCAGGGTGAGGGAAGTCCATGAACTTCACTCTCTGCTCTAGCTGTCTTCCTGGTGGTAGGTAAGTGGAAGAGATGCCTTTCTTTGCCTCGTACAATGCCGCATTCTCCTGGATACGCAGGTCCAATGGAAGCGTGCCTGATAGGACCAGGACTGATGTTAACCCGTCGAGCGCTTCGGCCCGCCAAACGATAAAGTGCCTTGAGTGTCTACGGTTTTTTGAAGAACTAATTGTTTTTTTCCGGGTCATAGAAAAATTGTAATTATTGTGTTTTTCTTATTAGATTAGTACATAAATGATATATCGTTGGAATCTAGATACAATAATCTATCCAATAAATGATTGATTTATATAAAATACCACTAACTTGTTTTATTTTCGACGTGATTTACTTCTAGAAATCCATTTTTCACACTAGCTCACTACACATTTGCACTTATTTCACTGTTTCACTAAGCATTTTGGACACAAGATTAATCAAAACTCAAAGTATATTATATGTATAGTTGACACTATAAGTTTTATCTAGATCCATTCACTAAAACATCAGAAAACCAATAATTATTCCACGCACGGAAAAAAAGCGGCCGCCATTAGAGGGCGCGGCAGCTATCACTGACACTTGACAGTCACTGCCTTGAAAAGTACCGTTCGCAGAGAAAGTGAATGTACGAACAAAATATTTATTTTGTTATTCTGTTATTATTGATTTTCCGAGTATTTGTGGTAGGTATACATATATGAACCAGATTTTTATTATATATAACTATATAGGAACAATATAACAGTAGTTTTTTTTTATAATTTATATGGAAACTTGTCAATGGCTTAGTACTGTATTACGTAATGTAAGATTAAATTTTGAAGGAATAGCTGTAAGATTCCCTAAAATATATAAAATAATTTATATTAGGCTCTTTAGTTTGATAGATTATGACCCTCCATACAAAAAACTATTTTGTATGACTAAGAAAAAAAAATTTTTTAGTTTCCGACCTGTTTCTTGCTTGTCCTAAAATATCGGGAGATAATAAAGAAATATACCTTAGTGGTTCGAAAAAAAATTCTAGCCGGTGAAGGGATCTCAGCCAAATATTACTTCATTTCCACGCATTCGATTGACTCCAAATATAGTACACATATAAATTTGGTAACCATGCAATATTTGTGGTATTTTTGTCCTAATGCTGCAGCCAGGATTATCAGTATACTATTACACTCTTGAAGTACTTACCTACAGTAGACATGTCGTGTTTGGGCTAATTTTAGTTGTTTTGATTCTAAAGTAACATGGTGAACTGATGCTGTGGTCAAAACATTCAGCACACTATTCTGCATAGCTGACCCTCATGCGGTCGTTTGCTTATGATTCAATTCACATATCATGGGTAAGGTGTCGGCAGGAAAAATGTATGCCATAGCAACGAAACGAGCGGGAAAGAGAAAATATTATAATTTTGACAGCTGTCACCGTATTGAAAGGAACCCGTCTCGGGTATATATATATATATATCTATGCCGGTATATATATCTTCCCTAGCCGGGAATCGAACCCGTCAAGGGTATATTATATACCTGCCCCGGTTGGGAATCGAACCGTCCCGGGTATATATATCTTCCCTAGCTAGGAATCGAACCAGTACCGTGTATATATATATATATATATATATATCTGTTCCAGCCGGAAAGTGGCATGTGGATACATAGACCACTACACCAACCAAACTTTGGACTCGGGCATATTATTTGTGAGTAAAAGAAACGAGCTGTTGTAGTCATGCATTTATAATAATAAAAAAATATTTACATACTTGTACACAATTCACATAAAAAATCTATACAAACAATAACATATTCAAATGACCAGGAAAAAACCAGGAATAAATGTTTTCAGCAGACCTACAGCAGGCTAACAAATATTATAAATAACATATTCAAATTCAAAAATATTTATTTCTAAGTAGGAAAGTACAAGATTCTCTTTTAGAATGTCAAAATCTAACAATTCAAATAATAAGCCATGTTCAATACAATTTTGGCGTACTTCTGTGGAGAAGAACACGGCAAAGAAATACACAACTGGCACTGCTTATTTTTACAAAGAATTTTCTTTCAACAAACCTACAGCCTGCCTGCAGACCAATTTACACGTGTATTTATTTACACAATTTATTTACAATGCACGTTATTTACAATATACAATGATTTATTTACAATTCACGCATTTATTCAATCAATCGTCCATTCATTCATTCATACAACTATACAATAATTTATTTACAATCCACGCATTTGTTCAATCAATCATCCATCCCCTCATTCATTCATTCTTTCATACAACTAGAAAATCTAGACGAATCAACCGAGGAACTGTACAAGATAATGGCCGGGGATGAGAGAGTAATGAAAAAAACCAGCTGAAGTCACAAAGGCTGTATATTTGTACATGAGTTTGATGAAACATATCAAAATGATTATTGCTCATTGACATACATACACACAAAATATTACACCTCCATAAAAGAAAAAAAAACTACATACATACACACATATAGCCACCCAAGTGCAAAATTCTGCCTAGTGCTGACTGTTACCCAAACGTAATATCCGGTAATTACCATCAGGTAACTAGTCACAATTGTCCTATTTATTGAAAGACGATTATTTGGGAAAATTGAGTTAAAACCGTAAGCCATTCAAATCTCGCTATCATACACCTTTCAATCTTTAAATCAGTTCTCATTGAGTTTCCTTTTCCGCCCGCGAGTATCTTTTTCTTTGATCATTGGCAGAGAGTGCCAGTCCCTCCAACAATCCTCAAAGCACAAGAACTCGCCACAGGTAACGCATTGAGAAGAAACCAATTTGCGGATATTCTTCCCGTAACAAACAACGCAACTCTTTCGATCATTTCGACCAGAAACCTTTGGTTCGTGCACGATATCCCTTCTCAGCCTCAAGTGTTCCGATACTTGCAATGGAATCTCTGGTGTGGAGCGGCGGTGCTTCAACACCAGAGATTTGGCAAGCGCATAACGAAACTCGCGATGCGTCAGCGGAAGTTTATCACGACGCCTCAAAGAAGTCACGGTCATGATGAAAGCATTGTGTATGCTTATATTAAGAAGCCTTTTGAACATCTTCACATACCACTTCAGTCCTCTCTTTCGCTCCAACAAATACATTGAGAGTTTTTGATCTTTCAGATCAATCCCTCCCATTGTTTTGTTGTAGTCACCTACACTCTTCGGTTTCACTAAGGTTTTGCCGGCCTTTGACCCAACAAAGGTTTCGGAGTTGTGATAGGTGGAAATCATAGTCACCACCTTGGAGTCTTTCCATGCAAGCACGGAAACATCTCCACAATGGCGCGCTACGATAGTCCCCTTGCTCACTTTCTTCGAAATCTTTGCGACGTCAGTAGGCACGTTCCTACGGTTAGAACGCAATGTTCCCAAACAATCAAATCCCAATGTCTTGAGATACCTGGCTAACGCTGGAGAATTATAAAAATTGTCCATCGTTACCATGTGTCCCCGATGGCTGATGCCTTCCAATAAATCAACTACTATTTTAGTAGTCTTGCCACCCAAATCAGCACTAAGTGCAACGTCAGTGCTATCAGGGACACCAGAATTCTGCTTCCCTGTGTAAATCTTGAACTTGTATAAATATCCCGTTTGTGACTCACAGAGCTCATATGATTTTATACCAAAACGCGCAGCCTTTGTCCTTATCGTTTGAACCCAGGACAAGCGGCCCTTGAATAAGGTCAAAGACTCGTCAATTGCGATGTTTTTTTGCAAATTGTATAGGGAGGTAAATTTATTGCTGAGGTGTGAGATCACGGGCACTAGTTTTGCTAATTTCGGTGAATAAACAACTTCATTTTGCTGCGAATTCTGACTCACATCAGAATTATCAACAAAATGAAGAAATTTATTCAACAGAATGAAGCGGTTATAAGACAGCAATGTCCTGAACTTGGGCATTTCCAGGAAATCGTCTGCCTTCCAATACTCATATTGCGATGTCCGGGGATCAATTCCCATGTACATAAACACAGCTAATAAAACCATGATTTCGTCTGCATCAGTGTCTGTCCACTTATGCAGGCGAGATGATGGTTTCAATCTTTCTGCAGCCTTCAAGGAATCGATCGTCTGCTTAGCGTACCGATTAGTCTCTTGGACGATTCGCTCTATGATGTCCATACTCCAGATATCAGTAAAGGCATCATAAGGCGTATCGTAGTCTCTGACCGGCCCAGGGGTAGGACCTGAAAAATTTTCAGGTACTGCCCCGAACGAATCAAAGTCTGCTGTCCAATCGAAACTAGTAGACACGCCAGGAAGACGGTCGATTTCATCATCCATTGCCCTCTCAATATCTTGTACTAGTTCTCGGACAGGTTCATCTAGATCCTCGTCATCAGGAATTTCCCTGTCTGGGATGGCAGCAGGGTTAGATGCGCTGTCGTCAAACTCGCTATCTAACTCGCTACCATCATTAGGCTCAGGCAAATTCAGTGGTGGCCTGGCTGATGACACCATCCCCGACGTGGACGGGCGAACATCGTCAATGGCATAGCTAGGATTTGCCACGGGGCAAATACTAACGATACTTGAGGCAACGTTCGCCTCTGCAGAACCACTAAATTTATCGGGCCTAGGACTGGACAATTCCCGACCAGGCATGTTCAGAAACCAGTTCCTCACATGCCACGGTTGCTGTTCCAGCAGCGTCTCCGTCTCCTCGTCGTCCGCCTCAAACTCCCCGTCGAGCCTCTCGATGGGGTTTTGGAGTAAACTAAAAACAATACAATATTTTAAAATCCAGACAGAATGGCTTTGTGCAAAGTCCACCTGAGAAAATACCACCATATTAGGATGCTTATATTTGCTGCAAAATAGTAGTGTCCATGTATTCCGATGTGAAGGGCAATATTTCCAGCGATATTACAGGCACATGAGACATTACCTTAGTTTCAGAGTGAGCTACGTATCTGCCGTCCGATTCAGGTTTGCGTAACATCAGATGGCTATTCTGCATGTTTGCCCAGAAAAGGGAAAATTATTTTGTAAAAAAATAACTTACTGATCCCTCACTGTCATTATTTCTTCCACCACGTGAATGCGCCCGCTGGGAGTTTTTTTGATGGCCACAGAATCTCCCGTGAGCCGGTGACTGCCCCCGGGGGTTCTGTGGACCACCTGCGCTTCTTTGATGCTAAAAAAGACAAAAGTAGAAATTAGCATCTAAATAACATACTTATAATAGCATCCTTCTAAAGCAGTCGGGTAAAAATGAAATATAAATTACTTACACAGTGACGGGAGACTTTTCGCGAGGCGGCGGCTGTGACGCAGACGAGCTGGGCATTGCGAAACTAAAAAAGAAAAAAGCGGAAATTATTATATAAATAACATACTTTTTGGATTATACATAAAAAGGGAAATATAATATACTTACACATGGGCGGGAGTCTCAACTTCTGGCTCCGTCAGCTGCTGCCTGCCCAGGTCTAAAAGCAGCAGCCTTCGGGCAGCTGACGGCCTGGAGTACTCCCCCCCCCCCTGGCTGCTAGAGCTGCGCTGACGCGACATTCGGCTAAAAATATAAATTTACATTAGCATATGCATAAATATGTGTCATATATATATAAACAAACAAACAAACACTTCTGCTTGGCGTATAATATATATACGCCAATTATATATATAGTTTATTATGTGTATATAATTCTATGTATCGGTAGCAAATATATCTATTTATTATTTATATCAAATGTCGTTAAATTTTATCAAAATACTTGTGCACTACTCTCTTTTCTCTACTTTTTCCAATAACCTAAGGTTGTCTGGAAGAGATCGTTCTCAGCGATAAGGCCGCCTTTTTACGTTACGTTTCAGTAAATTTGATGACAATAAAAAAAATACAATTTTTTATTCATCAGTACATAAAACACAAAACGAATTTATATCATCTAATAGAAAAAAAGAAGATGATTATGATGATGAGCTGATACAAGCATAAAACTAGCTGAGTAACCAATTTTATAAAATTTACCAATTTTTGAATGAATTTTAATTTGTATATATATATATATATATATTTGTCTAAAATGATGATGATGAGCTGATGATGATGAGCTGATGATGATGAGCTGATGATGATGAGCTGACGATGATGAGCTGATACAAGCATAAATAAATAAATTTTATAAAATTCTAGCTTTATTGGATAAATTCGCATTTTATATATATATGTATATATATTCATACAATAAAATCAGTTTTATTTTGTTGGTAAACGAGAAGCAAAATATGGAGAACATTTATTCGATTTCAAATATGTATGAAAAATTTTGAGTTTCGTATGACTTGTTTTGCTGTCGCTACTTTTTGTACCGCGGCCGGTATTTCCCAACGGTTTTCGATTACAAACACGATAAAACCTTATTTTACAAATAACATGCGGAAATTCTTTATGGAAATGAGTTCTAAATAAATATCCTGCATTCTAATAATAAAAACATGGAAATAATAGCAAAACTAGAGCAAATATTATGTCAAACACGGCACGGGCGGCGAGAAAAATTTTGCTGTTCTAAAGTTTCATCACTTTATTTCCAAGAAATTTTGCTTTTCTTTCACATGTTTTTACTTTAGTATGATCTACACACAATTCCTAGTAATTCTATGTAAAATTTATGATATTTACTTACCGTTTTCTTGCGGAATACATCACTGAACAACTGACAAACAAGACTGCGTCCAACAAGATGGCAGACAATGGCCGAGACAAAGGACAAGACTTTTTATTTTTTTATTTTTTGCGATATTCGGATACTAGAACCGGCAAAAACTCGCATATAATGGCAACAATTCATCAATAAACCGATACAAAAAGCCAGTGTGCGGTAGTCCTTACTAAGACCATAGATCAGCGATCGTCTACTAACCATAACGTTTTTTGTACACACGTGTGATCATAAAACACTTCCCGCGTCAATTTTATTTGATCACACGTGTGATCAAAAAACACTAGACGGGTTAAAGATGTGGTCCTGTAAGCTTTGCAGATTTTCTGCGCAAAGCTTCTTTGAAGCGCATCCAGTGGCTTTTTGTTCATTTCTAATTTTGTTGCCTCCGACCAGGCGCACGCACCGTACGTAACAATAGGCTCTATCACGGCGACGTATACGGTCCTGATTATCTCCCTGTTCAGTCCCCAGGTAACCTTGGCCGCGCACGCTAGCTGCTTGTAAATAGCTGTTGCTTTTTTACATACAGCCCGCACGTGCGAGTTGAAGTTGAGGTTCCTGTCTATTGTGAGCCCAAGAAGTTTGACCTCGTCAACAAGTGCTATTGTTGTCCCTGACATCTCTAAGTGAGGGGGGCTGAATTTTAGTTTTTTCGTTAGCAGCATAGCATTCGTCTTGTGCGCTGCGAAATTCAGCTTGTTTTGGTCCCCCCATTGGACTACTTTGTTTAGAACTCTGTTGACGATTTCCTCCATCCCGGGTATGGACTTTCCGGAGAACACCAGTACCCCGTCATCTGCGAAGGCTTGGTAGTAAACCTCCTCGCTTGACAGCATTTTTAGTAAGGGGTCCAGGATTAAGTTCCAAAAGGTAGGTCCACCGATGGATCCTTGGACGCATCCTTTCGTCGTGCTCCTCTCACTGGATGCCCCCGCATAATGTACTGTTATCTTTCTTCCCGCGAGGTAAGAGTTTACTAAGTTGTAAAGGTTTTTCGGGCATCTCCTGGTCAGAAGTTGATGCTTGAGAGCTGGCCACCACGCGTTATCGAAGGCACCCTCTATGTCCAATGAGACTAGTATTACGGACTTCTTCGCTTGAAGCTCTTTCCGTATGTGTCCTGTGAGGTCGTAGAGGGCGTCCTCGGTTCCGCGCTGTGGCATGAAACCGTACTGCTTTTGGTCGAGAGTTGGTAGAAGGTGCCACTGCAGCCTACCCACCAGTAGTTTTTCGAGAGTCGGTTAGGTTAGGTTAGGTTAGGTTAGGTTAGGTTAGGTTAGGTTAGGTTAGGTTAGGTTAGGTTAGGTTAGGTTAGGTTAGGTTAGGTTAGGTTAGGTTAGGTTTTTTTTTTTTTTTTTTTTACAATATGACAGACTACGGAAAAATCCATCATGGACGCTTGGGAAGGGAAGCCCAAGCAGTGCCGGACTCTTACCGGCTAAAAAACCGCAGCCTGCCATTTCCAATTTATCTCCGTTACAGACGGAGGTTTCTTATTCTAGTTACATTTTCTACAATTTTTATTTTTCTTGTATATAATTAAAAGAAACTTACTTAAGGTAAGTATAAAGGGAAATCATTTATAAAGTTAACCAAACAGACAACACAATACAAAAAACAGCATATATATATTTTTTTTTTTTTTTTTCCTTTTTTTTTTTTTTTTCTTTTTTCTTTTTTTCTTAATATATTTTCTTCTCCAAATTTTAATGTAACACGTGTTTAATATATTCAATATATTTACAGTGTTAGTTTTCTTATTCTATTCCTTATTTCTATCTATTACTACTCTACAAATTCTTATGCAATATTCTAAAAACTGCTTTCTTTTCTCTGAACTGCTTATTATATACGATAAAGTATCTTTCTCTATTTTTGCATCTATTGACATTTCAGTTTCAAATCTTAATTTTCCGAATTGTGGGCATTCTATGATTAGGTGTGGAATTGTTTCCTCTTCTAGTGGATCGCACACACATGCGGCGGTATTTTTCTTTTTAAATCTGTGGAGGTACTGGGAGAAACCACCATGTCCCGTGAACAGTTGTGTTTGCAAGTATGAGATTTGTAACTTCCTACTTATTTTATAAGCGTCTGCTGCGTTAGGGAAGAACAGTTTTGTAATTCCCGCTTCATTCTCATTAAGATATCTTGTGTTCCAGTCTTCAATTGAGAGTTCTCTTATGTGTCGCTTGATATAGGATATGGGGCAACCATCGTAATCTGGCTTAGTCTTTTTACCGAGAGCTGCTTCCTTTGCTAGAACGTCGGCTCTCTCATTGCCAGCGATGCCAGCGTGGGCTTTGACCCAGAAAATTTCAACACTTTTACCAAGAGTTTTAATTTTTCTAAGGTTCCTTCTAGTTTCCACTGCTAATGTGTTACTGGTATTCATATCCTTTAGTATTTCCAGGGTCGATCTAGAGTCGCTGTACAATTTGAAACTTTGGGCCTTGCTTCCAACCGCCAGTTCCGTGGCTCGATACATGGCGTACAATTCCGCCTGGAAGACGGTGCAGTACCTAGCTAGTTTGAATTTTCTGTACTTGGTTTCGGCGTCATTATTCCACCAGGATAATGCCGCCCCAACTTTTCCTTCTATTTTGCTGCCGTCGGTGAAAACATGTACTGCACCATCCCCGAAGCCGGACTGCACATCATCGTCACTCTCCAGACATTGAAAGCACTGCTCCTCCTCTTCCATGGGGTGTGCTCTTTCTAGAAAGCTCGATCTTGCCTCTACCGAACCGTCTCCAAGAACCTGCTGTGGCTTACCTCTTTTCGCTTCATACAGGGATGCCACCTCCTTGACTCTCAAGTCAAGTGGCAGCAACCCCGTCAGTATAAGAGCCGAGTTTAAGGAGACCGTTCGATAAGACTTGCAAATTTTTTGAGCAAAGCCCCTTTGAACAGTGTTCAATTGTTTTTTAACATATTGCTTTTCCGCCGCTTTGGCCCACACACTGGATGCATAGAGAACGATAGGCTCGATGACTGCCGTATATATAGTTCTCACTACTTCAGAGTTCAGGCCCCACGTCACTTTGGCTGCACTGGACAGCTGCTTAAATATGTTTATCGCTTTTTTACATATATAGCCCACGTGGCTTTTGAATGTCATCTTACGGTCTATGATTAAGCCCAAGATCTTGATCTCATCTACCAGGTTGATACCTACCCCACCCATTTGCAGTCGTGGTTCGTCAAATTTTAACTTTTTGGTCAACAGCATGGCATTAGTTTTATGAGCTGCGAATTTTAGTTTATTTTTAACGCCCCACCCCTGCACGTGCTCTAGGCTCATGTGTGCCTGTTTTTCGATCTCCAGGGCTGATTTTCCGGAAAAGATAAGGACGACGTCGTCCGCAAAAGCCTGGCAATAAATATTTTTTTCTTCTAGCTCATCCAGTAGTGGGTCCAATAGCAGATTCCAAAAAGTTGGTCCCGCTATTGATCCTTGTACACATCCTTTTGTGGTCTTCCTAACGTGCTCACACCCAGCGTATCTCACCGCAACCTTTCGGTCTTCCAGGTAACTTCTTACTATTCCACGGAGGTTGCATGGACAGCGCTTCTCTGCCAAACGACATTGTATTGCCGGCCACCAAGCGCTGTCAAATGCCCCCTCTATATCCAGGGACACAACCACCACCAAATTTTTCTTATTCATTTGATTCTCAATATGCTGCGTCATATCATACAGAGCGTCCTCCGTGCTCCTTTGAGGCACAAACCCGTATTGCCTCGGATTCATACGCGGCAGCAGGTGGTACCTGAGTCTTCTCACCAGCATTTTTTCCAATATTTTTCCCAGTACCGACAAGAGCCCAATGGGTCGGTACGATTTGGGATTAGTATAATCTTCTTTGCTAGGTTTACGGAGAACCACCACCGCAGCCTCTTTCCACATACTAGGAAAATGACACAGCTGGAGACACTTATTTGAGATTGCCAGGAACACCTCCTCGTCCGCTTTGATGGCAGCCTCGCATATGTCAGCTGTGAATCCGTCGGGACCGGGTGCCTTCTTCGCGTTGAAGCTCTTATATGCATACCTAAGTTCAGCGACAGTGAAGGGTGGATCCCATTTATCTCCGGGCATAGCCTCTTTAGTTCTGGCTGCCGCTTCCCTTATTTCCTGGTGTACGGGGTTGTCGGTCTCGGCCTTATCATCCGGAAAGAAAGTCTCGGCGAGAAGACCAGCCGAATCTTGCGGTCCCAGCACCTTCCCATCTTTTACCATCAGTAGGTCTTCGTGGCGTTTTTTAGTCCTGGCGATCACCCTATATATTCCGTCCCAGACGCTCTCCTTGTCCTGCTTTTCGCAGAAATGCTTCCAGCTCTCCGTTTGAGCCTTACTCGCCGCTGATTCGTACTCTTGCTTAGCCCTTACGTATTCATCAACAACCCATGCCCGACGACGCGGAGCAGCGCAGCGAATTCTCCTTCTCTTAGTATTCATGGAGCGTTTTAACCGGTCAAGTTCCTCGTTCCACCACGGTAAGTACGTCTTGTCGATCTTTTTAATTTTTGGGATAGTTTCGTTACACGTGAGGGTTATAGCTTCTGTATATTTTTTTATTACATTCTCTAAGTCTGGCGTATTTTCAATGTTTTCAATTTCTTGATTGCTAATTTTATTTTTAGTCAAGTAGATTTTAAGTTTGCTATGAAATTCCTCCCAGTCTGCTTTCTTTGTGTTAAAAATTTTTGTACTACTTTGATAGGTTTTGTTGCCCTCTGCCTTTTTCACTGTTAAGTCAATCAGTATTGCGTTGTGATCCGAAGAGATCATGTCTGGGTCGACTTTCCACCGCTCAACATTCCGGAGCATATTTTCCGAACAAGCAGTGACATCCACCGAACTCTGGTATCGCTTTCCCCCCCTAATAGTGTCAAAGGTTGGAACGTTTCCGCAGTTGAGCACATGGAGGTTTATTTCTTCTAGTGCTCCGAACAAGATTTTACCCCTTTCATCCTCTCTTTCGCTTCCCCACCATGTGCTCCACGCATTCACATCACCTCCTATCAATATATTTTTTTTTTCCGAAACAGATATCACTGCTTTTAATTGATCTATGTATGGCTCTATATCTGTGTTGTCCTCGAAGTCCAGTGACACAACTAGTGAAGTAACGTCTTCCACTGTTATAGTTGCAACCACCATGTTCTCGGTCGTCCGCGCTGGACACATCTCAACCCTTATTGTACTATCGAAGACGACTATTGCAGACTTATTAGGTTTATTTCCCACCTTAATATTTTGGAATACTCGAGTCCCCGGGTAAGTCCGCATCTTGCCGGTCGCTCCGACGTATGGTTCCTGCACCAGTGCATATTTAATATTTTTGCGGCCTCCTTCTAACACGAGTTCTTCAGTGGCGAGCTTTTTTCTTTGAAGGTTAGCCTGTATGACCTGACACTTTTCCTCTCTATTTCCACCAGTCTGAGTCACTGGATCCACCTTAGCAGTACGCTACTGCCGATCTGGCCAAAGTGTCCCATTTTTTGCGAATAGGGCACTCTCTGTCAAAAGCATTATGGTTAGCTTCCCGTTTGGCCTTACTGCAGTTCCGGCACTTCGGTTCCTCGTTCAAAACCAGAGCCGGGCAGTCCGCTTTTGTGTGGGGTTCACCACAGTGACTGCACAATACAGCCGCCTCCGTGCAATACTTTCGCCCGTGACCGTATCCCAGGCACTTCGTACATTGTACTAGCGGGCTCTGGTCCTGGACGACCACCCTCTGCAAGTCGATATGTATTCGTCCAGCTGAGGTAAGTCGCTGCCAGATCAGGGTAGACACACGCAGTATTACGTGGTTTGTAAGCGGGTTTCTTGTTTTTCGTCGGTACTTTACCTGAATTTCATTCTCAGCTTGCTTTATGCCTTCGAGAAGGTGTCCGTTTTGAGAACGGATGGCGCTCACCAAGTCATCGTCGGAGATGTAACTCATTAAATCCTTGACGATGACCAAGGGGTTTTTATTGGTTGTTTCCTCCACCTTCAGAGATGCCTTGGACTCCCGGATTTTCGCAGATACCTTTTCAAGTTCTTCTTTTTTTGAGCAGCTGATTATGATCGATTGATTTTTAGCCCTTCTTAAATGGTCAACTCTAACCCCTGTCGATTTTGCGTCCACAGCTGCCCTCACTCTTTCGATGACAGTGTCGGATGTATCCCCCACATTAGGTGATGACACTATTATAGAGTGGTGGTTTGTGCGGGCAGTCGCAGACGGGTTCAACGCTGATGGCTGAGGTATAGCAGCAGCTACTTGCGCGTAAGTATTTGCAGTTTGCAATCGTGACTCCATCGTCTGGATTTGAGTCCTGGCCTGCTTAATTTCCCGCAACTGCTCATCAAACTTTTCCCGAATTTCGCTCTGATTTTTCCCAATCTCAACTGGAAGCTCTTTTTCAGCGTTTTTATTAAGCATATCTTTGATCTCCCCTATAGCCTTGAGAATCTCGTCACCTCTGTCAGTCTTTCCAATTTTGCCCCCTTCGTTGAACACATCATCCACTTCAAGATCTCTAAGGTTTTTTCCGTCACCATTCTCCATCCTTTTCACAATTTCGTACATGTTCTTTATACAGTCTAAAACAGTTTGTTTAATTACAGTTTTAATATTGCCCGACATATCAAGTTGGGCTTTGGCCTTTACCATGAGCGCGCGGGCTTCAGCCAAAGGCGTCCTTGTTTTAATTGGTGACTTCAGCTTGGCTTCAATTTCGCCAATGCTTGTTCGCACGGTGTTCGATATAATTCTCGAAGAGCCGGCCTTCGATATATCATCTGCAGGTGGTATCGCAGTGTTCTGCTTTGGCGATCGAAACATTGTATAGTTTTAACAATATGTAATGTATCGTACAACCGGTGTGAACGCAAATGATCTCTCCCAGTACCCGTAGTCCAAAAAGTTTGTCGTAAGCTCAATAAAGCTAGTTCGTCAACCGCTTATTAAGTCAATAATGTAGAAACAAACAAATAAAAATAAGCTCAATAAAGCCGACGTGGTCAATTTAACACAAATAGAGTACAGCAAAAAAATAAAAATACAATAAATTTAGAAATATAAAAATTAGAAATAAAATAAAACAACAAGCAATTTTTGATTTTTTTCTTATTTGCAATAGGCAATGGGTCAATATTGGTCTATAGAAGAAAAAAGCGCCTTCAAAAGTCAAAAAAATGCAACTTGTAGAGCCAAAAATTTTTCAGCCTCTACGTAGAGCTAATTTGTGGGTACCAATCGATAGCTCTCCCCGAGCCCCTTCCAATAACCCCAAACTCGGTACAAAAACTCCAAAGGGTTCCGGAGAAATCAAAGATCAAAAATTTTGGTTTCAAACCAAGATGGCGGCCAAAAATGGTTAAAATGCGATATCTCCGGAACCAATGGTCCAAATAACCCGTGCCTGGGCTCCCCGTGCAGGGCTCGGCAAGAACAATCCACTGATGCTATTTTCAGGCTGAAAAATTTTTATCTCCTGAAAAAGCCTGAAAACCAGCTCAATATATAGAGAACGGCCTGCTTGAGTCTCCGAAAAAAACCCGGGTGCTCTGCGACCCTCCGTCTGGGAGATATTAATGTTTAAAAAATTTCAAAATGGCCGCTTAACTGTCAAAGTCAAACTTTGATAGGCGATATCTTCCCTTCTATAAGTCGCAGAGCACCGGAGTTTGGCTTTATCTTATTCAGCTTTATCTCCTCTATTCGCTGAAACTATTTTCAGGAGCCTGAAAAAACTTGACTCCAATCCGCCTGAAATTTAAAATAGAGGTAGAAGAAGTCTCCTCCAACAATAAGCCCCAATCCGCAGTGTTCTACAACTTCCCGTTTGGAAGTTATGACGGGTTGAAATCAAGTTTGACAGGACTCGAACTGTCAAACGCACACTTTGGCACAATATATCTCCTGAACTATTAATCGGAGGAGGACAGGGTTTTCAACAGACAGTTCAGCACCTTCTCTAGTATTTTTCAGGTGAGTTTCAGCCCCAAAAAATAAAAAGGCCTGAAACTTCCCGAAACCTATATAAAAATAAAATATGGTGCAAAAGGCTCTCACAAGTCCAAATCCGAGACTTCTGCGTCAATTAGGACCTGAGATATAAGCATTTAAAGTTTTCAAAACTGAAACCAAGATGGCGACCAAAATTGAAATCCGCCAATCCTGGAGCTAGAAGTCCCGTCTTTGGGGTCAATCCTTTGGAGACACACTATTTAAAGCTATTTAAGTCATAAAATATTAATATTTTCTATTTATTAATGAATTATTAGCATAAATAAGGAAAAATTTAATAACTCCCGAACTATAAGACCTAAAATTCTAGAAAAAATGTTATAAACTAGTATAAATACTGCTTAATAAAGTATTAACTTCTAATTTTAAATTTACTGAAAAAATCCTGAAAAATTGGTTGAAAAACTAAATTTTCAGTAATTTAATTATAGTTTGGTGAAAATAAATCTGAAAATTACAGTTTTGTAAAAATATATAGAACTTATTAGCGCGCAAAATATAGCAATTGCAAATTTCTTAAAAAATGATTTTTTCAGGAGTTATTCAGGTCCAAAGTTAGAACATTCAAAAGTAAATAATTAAAAAAGTATTTGAGTAAAAAATATAAAACTTGCGTTGTCCGCTTCAAGAATAGTAGCCCCTGGTTCCTGCAAATTTTCAGGCTGCTAGCTTCAGGATTCTCGGCTTTCAGACCACGTGCTTTTTCAGTTTCAGGTTAATAACGCTGAAACGCATGGTCTGATAGTTTTCCAAGATGAATCTGAAGGTGCAGGAGGGGGATGCCCTCTTGATGGTGAAAAAAGAGATCGGGATTCCAAGTGGTTTCCAAGTTAAAAATGGAAAAGTAGTCGAACACGTGCTCCTAACCTATAAAAATAGGTGTTTTTCAGGAATAACTCCTTAACGCACTTCACAATTTTCACTGCACACTTTTCACTAGGTGGAGGATCACTTTATCTTTAATTTAAAACCTCACACGCGAAAATCGGTGTACTTTTTACCAGTATTTCAATTTTTTTAATGCGGAGCGCACGTGTTTTTGCTGCTTACAGCTCGAGGGGCGAAGAGCAAGTGGGTTAGGTTAGGTTAGGTTAGGTTAGGTTAGGTTAGGTTAGGTTAGGTTAGGTTAGGTTAGGTTAGGTTAGGTTAGGTTAGGTTAGGTTAGGTTAGGTTAGGTTAGGTTAGGTTAGGTTAGGTTAGGTTAGGTTAGGTTAGGTTAGGTTAGGTTAGGTTAGGTTAGGTTAGGTTAGGTTAGGTTAGGTTAGGTTAGGTTAGGTTAGGTTAGGTTAGGTTAGGTTAGGTTAGGTTAGGTTAGGTTAGGTTAGGTTAGGTTAGGTTAGGTTAGGTTAGGTTAGGTTAGGTTAGGTTAGGTTAGGTTAGGTTAGGTTAGGTTAGGTTAGGTTAGGTTAGGTTAGGTTAGGTTAGGTTAGGTTAGGTTAGGTTAGGTTAGGTTAGGTTAGGTTAGGTTAGGTTAGGTTAGGTTAGGTTAGGTTAGGTTAGGTTAGGTTAGGTTAGGTTAGGTTAGGTTAGGTTAGGTTAGGTTAGGTTAGGTTAGGTTAGGTTAGGTTAGGTTAGGTTAGGTTAGGTTAGGTTAGGTTAGGTTAGGTTAGGTTAGGTTAGGTTAGGTTAGGTTAGGTTAGGTTAGGTTAGGTTAGGTTAGGTTAGGTTAGGTTAGGTTAGGTTAGGTTAGGTTAGGTTAGGTTAGGTTAGGTTAGGTTAGGTTAGGTTAGGTTAGGTTAGGTTAGGTTAGGTTAGGTTAGGTTAGGTTAGGTTAGGTTAGGTTAGGTTAGGTTAGGTTAGGTTAGGTTAGGTTAGGTTAGGTTAGGTTAGGTTAGGTTAGGTTAGGTTAGGTTAGGTTAGGTTAGGTTAGGTTAGGTTAGGTTAGGTTAGGTTAGGTTAGGTTAGGTTAGGTTAGGTTAGGTTAGGTTAGGTTAGGTTAGGTTAGGTTAGGTTAGGTTAGGTTAGGTTAGGTTAGGTTAGGTTAGGTTAGGTTAGGTTAGGTTAGGTTAGGTTAGGTTAGGTTAGGTTAGGTTAGGTTAGGTTAGGTTAGGTTAGGTTAGGTTAGGTTAGGTTAGGTTAGGTTAGGTTAGGTTAGGTTAGGTTAGGTTAGGTTAGGTTAGGTTAGGTTAGGTTAGGTTAGGTTAGGTTAGGTTAGGTTAGGTTAGGTTAGGTTAGGTTAGGTTAGGTTAGGTTAGGTTAGGTTAGGTTAGGTTAGGTTAGGTTAGGTTAGGTTAGGTTAGGTTAGGTTAGGTTAGGTTAGGTTAGGTTAGGTTAGGTTAGGTTAGGTTAGGTTAGGTTAGGTTAGGTTAGGTTAGGTTAGGTTAGGTTAGGTTAGGTTAGGTTAGGTTAGGTTAGGTTAGGTTAGGTTAGGTTAGGTTAGGTTAGGTTAGGTTAGGTTAGGTTAGGTTAGGTTAGGTTAGGTTAGGTTAGGTTAGGTTAGGTTAGGTTAGGTTAGGTTAGGTTAGGTTAGGTTAGGTTAGGTTAGGTTAGGTTAGGTTAGGTTAGGTTAGGTTAGGTTAGGTTAGGTTAGGTTAGGTTAGGTTAGGTTAGGTTAGGTTAGGTTAGGTTAGGTTAGGTTAGGTTAGGTTAGGTTAGGTTAGGTTAGGTTAGGTTAGGTTAGGTTAGGTTAGGTTAGGTTAGGTTAGGTTAGGTTAGGTTAGGTTAGGTTAGGTTAGGTTAGGTTAGGTTAGGTTAGGTTAGGTTAGGTTAGGTTAGGTTAGGTTAGGTTAGGTTAGGTTAGGTTAGGTTAGGTTAGGTTAGGTTAGGTTAGGTTAGGTTAGGTTAGGTTAGGTTAGGTTAGGTTAGGTTAGGTTAGGTTAGGTTAGGTTAGGTTAGGTTAGGTTAGGTTAGGTTAGGTTAGGTTAGGTTAGGTTAGGTTAGGTTAGGTTAGGTTAGGTTAGGTTAGGTTAGGTTAGGTTAGGTTAGGTTAGGTTAGGTTAGGTTAGGTTAGGTTAGGTTAGGTTAGGTTAGGTTAGGTTAGGTTAGGTTAGGTTAGGTTAGGTTAGGTTAGGTTAGGTTAGGTTAGGTTAGGTTAGGTTAGGTTAGGTTAGGTTAGGTTAGGTTAGGTTAGGTTAGGTTAGGTTAGGTTAGGTTAGGTTAGGTTAGGTTAGGTTAGGTTAGGTTAGGTTAGGTTAGGTTAGGTTAGGTTAGGTTAGGTTAGGTTAGGTTAGGTTAGGTTAGGTTAGGTTAGGTTAGGTTAGGTTAGGTTAGGTTAGGTTAGGTTAGGTTAGGTTAGGTTAGGTTAGGTTAGGTTAGGTTAGGTTAGGTTAGGTTAGGTTAGGTTAGGTTAGGTTAGGTTAGGTTAGGTTAGGTTAGGTTAGGTTAGGTTAGGTTAGGTTAGGTTAGGTTAGGTTAGGTTAGGTTAGGTTAGGTTAGGTTAGGTTAGGTTAGGTTAGGTTAGGTTAGGTTAGGTTAGGTTAGGTTAGGTTAGGTTAGGTTAGGTTAGGTTAGGTTAGGTTAGGTTAGGTTAGGTTAGGTTAGGTTAGGTTAGGTTAGGTTAGGTTAGGTTAGGTTAGGTTAGGTTAGGTTAGGTTAGGTTAGGTTAGGTTAGGTTAGGTTAGGTTAGGTTAGGTTAGGTTAGGTTAGGTTAGGTTAGGTTAGGTTAGGTTAGGTTAGGTTAGGTTAGGTTAGGTTAGGTTAGGTTAGGTTAGGTTAGGTTAGGTTAGGTTAGGTTAGGTTAGGTTAGGTTAGGTTAGGTTAGGTTAGGTTAGGTTAGGTTAGGTTAGGTTAGGTTAGGTTAGGTTAGGTTAGGTTAGGTTAGGTTAGGTTAGGTTAGGTTAGGTTAGGTTAGGTTAGGTTAGGTTAGGTTAGGTTAGGTTAGGTTAGGTTAGGTTAGGTTAGGTTAGGTTAGGTTAGGTTAGGTTAGGTTAGGTTAGGTTAGGTTAGGTTAGGTTAGGTTAGGTTAGGTTAGGTTAGGTTAGGTTAGGTTAGGTTAGGTTAGGTTAGGTTAGGTTAGGTTAGGTTAGGTTAGGTTAGGTTAGGTTAGGTTAGGTTAGGTTAGGTTAGGTTAGGTTAGGTTAGGTTAGGTTAGGTTAGGTTAGGTTAGGTTAGGTTAGGTTAGGTTAGGTTAGGTTAGGTTAGGTTAGGTTAGGTTAGGTTAGGTTAGGTTAGGTTAGGTTAGGTTAGGTTAGGTTAGGTTAGGTTAGGTTAGGTTAGGTTAGGTTAGGTTAGGTTAGGTTAGGTTAGGTTAGGTTAGGTTAGGTTAGGTTAGGTTAGGTTAGGTTAGGTTAGGTTAGGTTAGGTTAGGTTAGGTTAGGTTAGGTTAGGTTAGGTTAGGTTAGGTTAGGTTAGGTTAGGTTAGGTTAGGTTAGGTTAGGTTAGGTTAGGTTAGGTTAGGTTAGGTTAGGTTAGGTTAGGTTAGGTTAGGTTAGGTTAGGTTAGGTTAGGTTAGGTTAGGTTAGGTTAGGTTAGGTTAGGTTAGGTTAGGTTAGGTTAGGTTAGGTTAGGTTAGGTTAGGTTAGGTTAGGTTAGGTTAGGTTAGGTTAGGTTAGGTTAGGTTAGGTTAGGTTAGGTTAGGTTAGGTTAGGTTAGGTTAGGTTAGGTTAGGTTAGGTTAGGTTAGGTTAGGTTAGGTTAGGTTAGGTTAGGTTAGGTTAGGTTAGGTTAGGTTAGGTTAGGTTAGGTTAGGTTAGGTTAGGTTAGGTTAGGTTAGGTTAGGTTAGGTTAGGTTAGGTTAGGTTAGGTTAGGTTAGGTTAGGTTAGGTTAGGTTAGGTTAGGTTAGGTTAGGTTAGGTTAGGTTAGGTTAGGTTAGGTTAGGTTAGGTTAGGTTAGGTTAGGTTAGGTTAGGTTAGGTTAGGTTAGGTTAGGTTAGGTTAGGTTAGGTTAGGTTAGGTTAGGTTAGGTTAGGTTAGGTTAGGTTAGGTTAGGTTAGGTTAGGTTAGGTTAGGTTAGGTTAGGTTAGGTTAGGTTAGGTTAGGTTAGGTTAGGTTAGGTTAGGTTAGGTTAGGTTAGGTTAGGTTAGGTTAGGTTAGGTTAGGTTAGGTTAGGTTAGGTTAGGTTAGGTTAGGTTAGGTTAGGTTAGGTTAGGTTAGGTTAGGTTAGGTTAGGTTAGGTTAGGTTAGGTTAGGTTAGGTTAGGTTAGGTTAGGTTAGGTTAGGTTAGGTTAGGTTAGGTTAGGTTAGGTTAGGTTAGGTTAGGTTAGGTTAGGTTAGGTTAGGTTAGGTTAGGTTAGGTTAGGTTAGGTTAGGTTAGGTTAGGTTAGGTTAGGTTAGGTTAGGTTAGGTTAGGTTAGGTTAGGTTAGGTTAGGTTAGGTTAGGTTAGGTTAGGTTAGGTTAG